>VYZU01014409.1:0-15188 GCA_013401355.1 Ceyx cyanopectus | reverse complement strand
TCCAAGGAAGCCAGATGAGTACTGTAGATACATGGATCTCCCTCAGTGTCCAGCAAAGCGTGTGAGCTCACCCTGGACAGCTGAGAACTACGACTTCCAGTCATTGTCTTCCTCACCATGGTTGCAGATGAGCTCTGGGAGCAGGGGAACTGAGAAGCTCCTTCCTCTGCCTGTCCCCGTGCCAGAGCTCCCTGGCCTCGTAGCACAGCTGGCAGCAGGGACGATGAATTCATGCCTCAGCTCCCTCTACTAGAGTTTGGCACATGAGTTCACATGCTGATGAAACTGGATATGAGCTAGGATGCAGAAAAGGGAACTTTCTTGGCTAGAAGTGAGGTACTGCACAGGAAAAGAAAGAAAAAGGAACCCTCGGGAAATATTTCCCGTAATGTATTGGATATTTCGCTCTCCACTTCGCATTCCCTTTGTTCTTAGAGGAACATTTCGATTACTATCCATTTTAAGGAATCTTTTTACAATGGCAAATTACAATTTTAATAATTTTCCTACATCTTCCTTTTTATTAAAAGCAA
Source organism: Ceyx cyanopectus (assembly GCA_013401355.1). Lineage (NCBI taxonomy): Eukaryota > Metazoa > Chordata > Aves > Coraciiformes > Alcedinidae > Ceyx > Ceyx cyanopectus. Next base: position 14,655 of record VYZU01014409.1, on the reverse strand, counting down.
ATATCTAATGAAAAGCCTTTACTGCCTCAGTTTAAATTTGAAAGTTAGTGTCACATAATAAGTGTTTATTAGACTTGAACTATCAGTGGCTACAGAAAAAGATGAACACTTCTCAGTCCTCTCTTGCTTGTTTTCCTACCTGACACGGGAGCTAGTTTACTACCAGTGAGACTTGGAGCATTTATGCCACCAAGATACAGAATTTGAATTATCAATGACTCTCAGAAGCAAAAATAGTTTCTTGCTGCCACATCCAAATGACCCATCTGAACAACAGTGCAAATATTCTGAAACATTTTCACAAGGTCTAAGGCACCACCTTTACATTTTCTTTTTTTTTTTTTACTTAGCAACCAAGAAAAAAAGGCTTGGATTCTGTTCTGAGAAGCCGTGTTATAATTATCTTTACAATCTGCTCCAATAGCACACGATTTCATGTCTGACATCTACCAGTTAGCAATTTTGTGCAAATGGCAGTAAACGTGTGACAATTACTTGTGTCAGTTTTTAACTGCACTAAGTCACTTCTCCCATCTTTCTGGAACCAGAAAGCCCTTTCTCTTCTTAGGCAGTAACTTGCCTTTTGATAAAGCATTGCAGCCACTATCACTTGCACTGGCACGACCCGGGTAGAATGTGACTTGGCTACATGCAGATCAGTTATGCTCAGACTCAGCCTTAGCTCTTGATCACTTTTTAGTCTGTGCACCTTGGTGTTGGCTCAACAGCATCTGGAAACTTGCTCCAAAAAGCCTTTGGCAAAGGTAGCTCGGACTCGGGGATGCCCCCTGGGAAGCACTCGGGGTACCCCACTTGTCCTGAGATCCCTCCCTGCTTCCCAGCAGGCTCTTCACCTCTGGGCTCTTCTCATGGGAGCTGCTACAGTTCTGAGAAACCCTTCTAATGTGATCCCGTCCTGAAACGCCCACTGCTGCCTTTGTGTCAGGAGACACGGTTGTGCTCTGCAGGGTGTCTGCTGGCATCTGCTGCTGCACAGCCACTGCTGCAACAGCCCCTTCTCCACCTGCCCTGTCCTGACTTGGCTTGCGAGAGCAAAAGCCAGGGTGGCACTACTAAGGTTTTGCAGCAAAGCCTCCAGGATGAAGCCACATCCCCAGTTTGGATTGAAGGCGTGTGATTTAGCACCACCACAGGGCAGCACAGAAGAGGAACTTCTTATTTGCTGGCATTTATTTTTTTTTTGGTTAAATAATTTCACATGAGTTCAACTCTGCTCGAAACTAGATTAACCAGCAGTTGCTGTGATTTCTGTGTGCTTTCTGCAAGTGCTTCAGTCACTGATTTTGTCTTCACCTTGCTTACCCAGCAAATTAAGGAATTGAAGTGTACCCTTCAGTGAGAAACGTGTGCTCAGCATCCCTGGGGTGTGGAGAAATGTGAGCAGTCACAGCTGGCAGCAGAGAGGCACCCAACAGCTGGGCAGCTCCAGTCAGAGCTGCAGACAGAGGATGGCCCCACACTCCTGTTTCATTGTGTGGACATTCTTCTTTCCTTCCTAAGCTAAAGACGTTAATGTTTGACTATTTATTCTCCTGAGCCTCCTCAAAGGCATGAGATCAGTGGACCATTGTAATAACAGCAGACAGTGCTTCCTGCCCCCTCTCCTCTCTGGCCCTGGGAGACATTCCTACCAGCAGAGACTGGAACTCCACAAGCACAGCATCACTGGCCCACAACTCCATGTCACTGGCTCGGATTAATCCTCCCTGTGCAGTTTAATTGCCAGTGACAAGCTTTTACACTTGCGTTTTAAATAGTCTGGGACATTCCGTCCAGGACTGACAGCTGGGAACTTCAGTTCCCAAGTTTTTAATTACTTTTTTCTTCATCTTCTTAATGCTTTGAAGTACAGGTATCCATCTTTGCTCTGCTGGTTTTCAGGGGCACTGGAGCTGACAGTGAAATCACTTCATCTCCCCAGGTCACTGTCACCCAGAGCAGGGGGTGACATCTAGCTGTGTAGAACAGGGCAACCTTCTCACCTCGTCAGGTGTTGTGAGGATCAGTTATTGGTAGTGTTTGTGCATTTCTCTAGCAGTCACCATGAATGCCACAGATGCCATCTTTAGCTGGTGGTAAATGTTTCTTTAGCAGTAGCAGAAAGCAGTATTAATAATTTATTTCTATGCATTACAATTCCATCAGTATTTCCTTCTGGTGTTAAGAAGAATGTCCTTGAGATTTTACAAAGATGTCCTTTCACCATAATTAAGAGAGACACCATTTCTCTTTCTGGAATTTAAACCCTGCCTTGTGTAGGAAGCAGGAGAGCTTAGAATTCTCCAAGCAGAACAGCACTGCATAGAATAAGCAGTAATCTTTCAGCCATGTTTTGATCTTGCTCCATTCCCTTTTCTGGCTCTCTTTCTATTGGTTATTGGTCTGAATGTGACTGTCCCATTTACTGACCTTTAACAACATCTCCTGCATGGCTTCAGGAGGACTCCAGCCTTGACTCACATTTCCAGGTGTGTGCAGTGCCACAGCACCAAGGGTACTGACTGTGTGCCCACAGGTTCTGCTGGGGCATGGTGAGAAGGCAAAGAGCTGGATGGGCTGCAGTTCAAACCTTTGGCTGTTTTCGGTGCAAGCCTGTCTGTGAACACCTTTATTCTGGTGAGGGGTCTCCAGTCACATGGCAGTACCCTGCAGACAGCTTCTAAACACTCTGTTAAAACCTCTCCACACCACTTCTTCCTGCAAATGAAACTGCAGTTCTGTCAGTTAGCCCGCATCAATTGGGAGCAAGTCAAAACTAAGAAGAAGCAGAAGCACCCTTAATCCAGAATGGCAATGGTTACACCAGTGTAATTGGTGTGACTGTCTGTAATAGAGAAGATTTAGTGTCGTGGACTCTTGAAATAATTTATTCTGATAAAATTCTGCCCAGGGGAAGTTTCCAAGTAATTTTTTCCATTTTCTCCAATCTTCTTTGCACAGGCAGCTTGTTAAATGTCCTGATGCTTCGTCACTTTTTTGTTATTGGTAAGATAAATTTCTTCCCTTTGCAGTTAAATTGTGTCCTCGGGTTTCTTATATGTAATTCATCTAAAAAAAAAACAACAAAAAACACACGAAAAAACAAGCCACAGTTTGTATTGGCAGGGAAGAATTAAATTCACAGTTTCCAAGGTTTCACCTCTCTCTGAGCTGTGATGTTGGTACAGCACAGGTGAGGGGGCCCAGGTTTTTTATAATGCTTTCTGGGAGTTCATCTGAAAAAATGCTGCTGTGACATCACCCGGGTGAGGGGAGAAGATGTCTCCATCCTTAGCCAGAGTACTCGGGTGATCTCTGCCTGGGTGCATTTGCAGGATGAAAATACAGATCAATTTGGTGCTTGCTTTCTTTTGTGCAGTGTTTTCATTTAGCAATGACCTTGTTTTCTGGATGCACTAGAGACAGCACATGCACAGTGTTGCTTCTCCCAGATCCCAAACTCCATTTTCCAGTCAGTTCTTCAGCCAGATGTCTTCACTGCCACTCCTAATCCCCACTTCCCACATCCATCTGCCCCCAGCTTGGGGACCATGTGGTCCTTGTGACTTTCCCTCTGAAGACCACCACTCTCTGCACTGGGCTCAGCTCCAGCACCAGGAGTTGTCTGACACCTCTGCTCAGCTGAATAAGGGGCCAGGCTGGGCTGTGACACCTGAACAGTCCCTGTCCTTCAAGCAGCAAGCAGGAGATGGCCCTGAGGGGGCCTTTTCCTCAGCACTGCCGTTGCTGGGGGTGAGAGCTGCTGCCTCAGGCTGAGGCCCATGGAGGGATGTCTGCTGCTCCTGCTCTAAGGATGCCCTTTGTGCATCTTCCCAGGTGACACTGCTGGCAGACCTGGTGGCATCAGTTAACCCTTTGCTCGGGACAGCTGAAGGGCTCAGCACCCCTTGGAGCTGCCATTTCTCCAGGCACATCAAAGGAGGAGCCATTTTGTCCCTTCAGGATTGTTGCTGTTACAGAAGGAGCAGAAACACTCACATGTTCTTCTTAATTACAGGAGTGCCTCTGATGCAGCTTGGAAGGATAAAATGGCTGTTGCAAACCAAACCACTGCCACTGTGTGCAACGGATGCTCTGCAGTGAAATGCCCTTTTTGTACATTGCAGCATCTCCACTCACCAACAGTTCCCTTCTTGTTGGAAACGGCTTCAAAGGTGGTGCAGCTGGGAGAAGAAGGTGGCACCTGGGGCACAGCTATGATGGGTGAGTTTGTGGAAAGGCAAGCCTCAGAGCAAAGTGTTCTGTGCCATGCAGATATGATGGATTATTGCAGGGATATCTCGTGAAGGGTAAATTACCACTCTGAACAAAGTGGCGTTTAAAAACTCTGGAATTACTCTGCTATCAGTTCTTTGATCAACTCAGAATTTCATATGCTTTTAGGAGCCTGTCTTGTTGTGTGGCTCTATCACTGACATGACATATAGACAGTTCTGTCTCGCCTTCCAAAGGCTAGATTATTATTGTTATTAAGAGTGAAATTCTATAACGCTTTTTTTCTAATACAGACTTACATTATACTAATAAAACAAGGTACTTAGTTCACTAGCATGTCAATAAAACACTAAAATAATCCATACATAATTCTAACTGTAATTGGCTATCTATTAAGGGCCTGAGGTTTCCTTTTTCTTAGGGAGCCAGAGTAAATATGTACTGTTTCAGCTGGAGTCACACACACTGTGGGATGATGAACCAAATGACTGCTGGGATTTTTGTTTAGCTTGGATTTATATCTCTCTTGTTTCAATAAAAAATGTACAGTGTTTTTTTCCTCCAGTTGTTTTTGCATGGTAATTATATCTCAGGACCATTACATTTGGCTTTCCCTGCTGGAGGGCTTGTGAGAGAAACACCTCTTCACTGCCTTCCTACCCTAGTGGAGGGGTGGGAGTTTCAACTCCAGCTCCTCCTTGGTGCCCTGTCCTCTAGCAGAGCACTGTGCTTAGCATCCCTGGGCTTGACCCACAGCCCTTCTCCCTGGACAGACAGTAACCTGGGTCTTTGCTCACAGTCCATTTCCATCAAGTCTGCAGGACTCCAGCATTTTTCCTTCCTCTGACAAATTCAGCAGAAAGGGTTAAAGACAAAAAGGCAGATTTATTTAAAATAATTTAATAGAAACTAAAGGAGCTTAAGGGTTTTTTTCCTTTCTGTGGGTCACTTACAATCAAAACTCTAAAAGAAGATATCTGGTGCCAAAAAGGTTGATGCACAACTACTAGCTGTTGGTTTGTGGAAAAATCACCACCAGTTTAAAACGTCCCCAAACTGTAACCATCATGTGGGCTTCTAAATACACTGAATATTCACAGAGATAGAATACCATTCTTCATTCAGAACTACCTTTAAGATATCAAACTAGATGGTTTCTGTCCTTAATGGCTGTGAATGAACCCAGCCCCGGTGCAGTTCAGGTTGGGAGATAACGTGGGAGGGGCAGGGTGAGGAAATGGAGATGAGGTAGCAGCTGAGTGAGGACATGGAGTGGAGCTCATTACAAGCCATGATACACTTTAATGTGTGCAGTACCTTGATACTTGGCCACATCTCAAAGCAACCTTTCAAGACCTCTGAGATGCATGTCTCAAACACACAAGGGAGCTAGCAGTGCAGGGCTGGCAGCCCCCACTGCACAGTGCCAGGCACTCCCTTCTTTCCCAGAACTGGAGCTTGAGGGTGCTGCTGGCAGCTCGTGCTGAGTCCAGAATGGCAAATGGTAAGTGCCCACCCTGCAGAGAATGACTCCTGGCTGGGCACTGCTGAACACCAGCTGGGCTGCTGACAGAACACTTGCTGACCCCTCACAGCCTGCAGCTCAGCTCTGCACAGTGTTCTACCCCATGTCTGCCACGGCTGAGGGCCATGCACGTGGTGAGATCAGGGGCTCAAGTGCTCTGTGGAGTCTCATAAGCTGGAGAACTCAGTTGTGTGCCTTAGCCTATATCCTCTCCTGTTCTGGTAGATACATCTTTTGCTGTCTATGAAATTAGAATTCTAATTTATGTTCCTGATGCACTGAAATAACATCAACTTCTGAGCACAGTTTGGTATGTGCCTAAGAGGGTAGAGCTTAGCGAACATGTGAAACCATTTTCCAGCTGACTTTCAGCAAGCAAGCTATATTTGCACCGGTACCATCTTGCATTAATCCTACCCACACAGAGAGAGGTTACTGAGTATTATCAGTAATACTGGACAAAATCAACATGCAAGGCTCAGTGGAACCAGCACCATGCTTCCTGGGCAGAGGGAAAACCTCTCAGCAGCCATTACACCCCATCAGATTCCCTTCAAACACTCAAGCAACTAGTTCTGAGGACACTGCCACCACATTCAGATAACATGCATCTTTGCTTCTTGTTTCTAGTGACACAGATTATTTTTATATGGCACTCTTGAAGATTGCAGGTGACCATCAAGAATTTCCAGAGTGCTGTGACTCTATCAGACATTCTGGGAGGTACATGAGGACACAAGCCCTTGGTTTCCTTTGTCATCCTCAATAGGGTCAACAGTTAGGGAAAGCAGGCATTGGAAGATGATGAGCTTTGCAATTACAGTTTGAATCTAGCACAGGAGGAGGAAATAAATACCCAGTCAAAGAGTGTGTGGGGGGGGAAACAACTGTGGAAAGCCTGTGGAAGAAAGCTTGCACATTTCCTTCATCATAAGGCTGGGGAAGATGCTCTAATGGCCCTTTCTCCTGCTGCTGCAGCTCCACCTCAGAGGGAAAGCAGTACTGCCCTCCTGGGCCAAGCTGATAGCAGATCATTATCTGATAGCTGTGCAACTGAGATCCCCAGCAAGAGGAATAACTATTCCATATGCATATGGACAGTCCATTTCAGCTCCTTTCTCTCCCCTGACTTTCCTCTCCTTGCATATTATGGATGTTCTTCCACAGCCATTCTGTTTCCATCTCTGCTGCTCTTCATACCTGTCTCTGGCCACATTTCCATTACCCCTTCTGCAAAGGGGCTCCATCAGCACCCTCTCAGCAGTGGAAAATTTCAAGGTGCGATTTTAGAAGGGAGTAACTAAACTGTATATAAGGCCCATTAATATCAATTATAGGTGTCAAATCAATACCAACAGCAGTGATGTTGTTTTGAAACTGGAATGAATGCCATTATGCTGCCCACTCAGCTATGGGCATTTTCAAAGACAATGTGATGTTTACATTTTATTATAACGCATCTTTTCTGAAAAGTCCCATCCTGGTGGGGACATCAGGGAAACTGATATTGATGGCATGAGGCAACCATTTGTATGGGTGAAATACAGCACTGGGCTGCAGCTGCACCTCAGGGAGGAGGAATATCCTGAGGATGGACCTCTGTGCCAGCTCCTCCCCCCTGCAGGGCTGGCCAGGTGCCTTCCTGGCCCAGACTCCTGCCCACCCTGCCTTGTTCCTGGTTTCCTTACTGGTTTCTGTTGGGGACAGTGTCAAGCACTGGGGCAGGGAAAAGGAATATAAGAGCATTTGGGCTTTAAAAATATGTATGTTACAGAAACAATTACTTAAGAAATAATAACTAACTTTCCTTGATTCCCTTCTTTCCAGACTGTGTGTGGGCTGAAATGCCTGGGGAGCCTCACCAGCTCTGTCTCAGCAGCAGAAAGGGTTCCTGCTCCATCAGCTGAGTGCTCTTAGGCACACTGTGAATAGCCTCCTCGACTGGGCAATTCTCATCAGTTTCTCATTCTCAGGCCTGCCAGGATTCAGAAAAGAAAGACTCTCGGGAGCCTCTTCCCAACAAAAGCAGGCAAACATTATTGCCCCTGACTTGCACAATCCACTGGTGAGCCCTTGTTGGGAATCTCTAGCAGGATGAGGGCAGTGGGGCCAGCCTGGAGGAGACTCACAGAGCTTCACTTGTTTAGTCTGGCACAGGAAGGCTGAGAGGGGTGAGTTGCTGTTAGATAGTGTGGGGACAGCATCAGGAAAGAAGAACAGCTACTTACACTCAAGGGTGATACTGGCACAAGATCAAATGGGTATAAACTGATTATGGATACATTTGGCCTTGAGTTTAGAAGAAAGCACCTAATACCCTAGAGCAGTGAAGCCTTTAGTCACAATATTAGGGGGCCAAAAATAGAGTTAGAATAAAAAAAAACCAAACTATATATTTATGGGGAAAGATGTACATTGCAGTGCTGCCTTGGCAGGAAAGTCACTTCAGTGACCCAGAAGGATCTCTCAGTCCTATTTCCACATTCCTCATAGCCTTTGTCAGAAAAATAAATTGATAACACTGACACTAAAATCACCCTTCAGAGACAATCTGCAGCATCTTCAGCCTGCTGAGATGAAAGGTGGGAGATGGGGAGGGAGTTCCTGTTTCATACTGCTATTGATTTACTCTCTCAGCTCCTAGCAGAGAATAGCACCAGTTTGCACTCAGTTCACACTTGAGGGGTTTTTTTCCTCTTCAAATGCAGACTAGAAGTGATTTTGTTTAAAAATCAAAGCTCAGATTCTGCAGCTGTTCAAGAATCTTTGCTGGGAGTATGGGAGGGACTCTTGATTCACCAGTGATTCAACTACAGTGTGTTTGAGTAGGATATCATTCTTTCATTATAAAAGATAATAGAAGAAGCAGGAACACCAACAGTAGCTTTTCTTCTTCATTTCACAGTACTCAGAAAGCAATGATGTGTCCCATTCAGGTCTTGGATTTGTCAAGTAGCAGTATCAGCTTTGCATGATGAAGTCTTTTCTGAACCACTTTTGATGAGAACTGGATATATAATTTTAGAGAGTCAGGCTAAGAGATTATTGTGTATCATTCTCCATACAATTTCTAGTTAGAAAATTGAGAAGATTGTTTTCCTGACAGACAAATTTTTCCTTTCCTCCTGCTATTTTTTTTTTCCTAAACTGTTTTGTGCTTTAAGAATCAATTTAGGATAATAGACTCTTTCCTTTGTATTTTCTCCTTTCATGCTACTTTAAGGGAGTCTGTCATTCAGTATTAAAGGGAAAATATTCTAGCAAAACTTTTTATTTCAATTCCTTGATAATTTTATTTAATCTGCAGAAATGTTGAGGCCTTTCACGGGATGTTCCCCATCAGTTGTTCTTTTTAATAAGCATCCCATGAGTCAGGCCTTTCCATAACCCTATTTACCAATGGCTGCAGAATCATTTCTGCAATGAGGAATATAGTAAGTGCTCTAATTTGTCATTAAAATATTGAGTTTCACATATGGCTAGTGTAGCAGACTACATGGCTGAGCTGAAGATACCCTTTGCTGTTGTGTTATCCTCTGATAATTATTTATTTTTCCTGATTCTACATAGAAGACAGTAAGAAATATTTTTTGTTGTGCTGTAATTCAAGGCAGATGATGATGAGTTAGCTCCTGCCACAAGGGCTGATTTTTCATTGAAGGAAACGAGTGTTGTTGCCTCATCAGCTCCTTTTTTTGAGACATTAATTATTAAACTTTATCAGTCATATTCATAAGAGGATATCTGAATCTTCCCTCCTACATTTGCAGATGATGAGTTAGAAACACCAGCTTTCCTCCAGTTCAGAGTGGTGTGGTTCAACACCGGCATCTGTGCTAGCAATCAACTGAAGTTACAGCAAACCCAAGACGAATCCTGAGCACCCTTGTCTGCTGCTGCTGAAGACATCAAGCAAAAGCTCTTCTCCTCACCAAGGGACACGAGTCCTTGCCCAGGTGCAGTGTTTGTGAAAGAGGTGGCTCTGGAAGGGAGCCTGTGCCTGCCCTGCAGTAACCTGTGCCCTCGGCTGGAGCTGCTCTGCAGTCACATGTGAGGGATGTGAAGCTGGCTCACTGAAAACTTCGACCTGAGTGAGTGCACGATAAATACACCTTCACGTGTGTTGAGACAAGCCTTCCTACCCCCTTACCTCAAAAGCAACCCCCTAGCACTCACTACAGCAAGGTGCTGGATGCTCAGCAGGTACAGAGCAGCCATCCCTGCAGTCACTACAGCAAGGTGCTGCATGCTCAGCAGGTACAGAGTGACCATCCCTGCAGTCACTACAGCAAGGTGCTGGATGCTCAGCAGGTACAGAGCAGCCATCCCTGCAGTCACTACAGCAAGGTGCTGCATGCTCAGCAGGTACAGAGCAGCCATCGCAGCTGCCGAGCCTGCAGCAAGCCTCTCCCGTGCGGCTCTCCAGCGACGCTGCAGCGGCTGGCGGGGAGCTGCATGTCTGCATTGCAGCCGCTGGGAAGCAGCCACAGGCCCTGCCTCTCCTCCGCAGGCGTGGGAACGGCTCTCCCCGCTCTCGGGCTGCTCACGGACACCCTGCTCCTGCCCGCAACACGGAAAGATGCTGGGAAACGAACCCCGGGGACTCAGATGGTGCTGGGGCATCATTCACGGGCCCACATACAGGAATGTAATGCAGAGCAACAGACTTATGTGGAAAGATGGCTCATTTAAATTATAAACCAGAAAATTCAACAGGCCATTGTCCAAATGACTTCCAGCAAGACTGATGTTTGGACCTGCTGCTGGTTCCCAGCACCAAGGTGATGGTAAAGACACTGCTAACACTCACAGAGGAGATAAGGCATGGTGCAAAGTCTGCCTGGGCAGGAAGGAGGAGGTAAAGCCATAAAACATGGGCAGTTTGCAAGGATCACACTGAATTTGATCTGTGTGCATTCACTGGATCAAAGAACCAAGAATATATGTGAAATTAGAGGGATATTTCCACAGTAAGTGAAAGGAATGTAACCTGTTGCCTACCTCCTGGGCAAACCCACTGTGCATGAGGGTACTGGCTATACTGAGAGCTGCCTCCTCTCTGGGAAGAGAAAAGCATATAAAGCAATCTGCTTTCTCCAGTGCTTACTCCTCACTTTTTGTTGTAAGGGCCTCAGACTAGAAGACACAATACCCTGAGGAAGGTGCAAAGAAAATTAAATTGCATGTTTATCTCACCTTAGTTCTAGGTACCCAGGTGGTACCCAGCTTCTACCTGTAGGTACCAAACATCTTCAGTCTGTTCATTGTCTAGAAGCCATACTGCTGCACTCAGTGTTCACATCTCCTTTCTTAGATATATGCCTCAGGTGCTAAGGTGCTGATCATAACAGGAAGAATAATGAGGAAATTTCCTGTCTAATAATAGTTTTCTTTAGCTCAGAGTATTAACAGTTTGGAGTACATAACACATGGGACCATCCCTGCAATTAAGGTAATGAATCATGAAGGACTTGCACACTGTGAGAGCACGCTCCTCAAGAAGGCAGCAGGACAAATCTCTCAGCTTCTCAGGCTGGTAGGAAGACCTCATGGTTTCTGAAGGGCCTCAGAGCCCTTGTGCTAGTGCTGCACCAGGTCTGTGCAGGCAAAGCCGTTGCCACAGAGATCACTGGTGCAGCTTTGGTTCCCTGCTGGAGGGAATAAGGTCATTAATGGACTCTGCAACTTTCACAACAGCAATTACGTCCGGGTCCATGATGTTAAAAGCACAGATGTGGCAGCACAGATCTTGGAGGCTGTCACAAATTGACACTAAATAAATTGCTCAGCAACCTGGCTTGGTACAGCAGTCACTTTCTTTGAAAATAGCACAGTGGTTTTTCTCTGCAAACTGGGTTGGAGCAGCAATGCTATTACTGCCTGATATGAGGATTAATTGACCCACTCTGCTACTCAGAGCCAGTGGAAGTTAAATGGAGACATAAAATCTGAGCATTAGTCAGTTATTCAGAGCCTAACCCAGGACTCTGTTTTTATCACATCTCATTTGCTGTGTCACCCTGCTGCCAAGATGTAACTGTACTTAAAATGACATGTGACCGTGTGCTGTGTATGCAAACTGTATTAAAATGAACTTATTCAAGTTGCTCAAACATTGAGAGGAGAGGGAGTGCCAGAGTTTAAATGGTTTAAGGCTGGAGTATGCCCACTTTCCACCGTAGTTCCTACAGGACATTTATCTAGCACCCCTCACTAATAAATCTGGATTGACATGCATGCTGGTACAGTATAAAACTCATGGATAACCAAATGTACTGTGGAAAGAAGCACCATCTTTTTAATGGCTGAAGCAGCCCTTTAAAGAAGTTTTTGTTTAGCTTCTTGTGACCTTAAAAATCAAAACAAGAAGCTTGGAGCTGCAAGCTGTGCTCCTCTTGCAAATTACCCCAGGTTATAAACGAAGATCAGTATTAAACAGTGTTACTGACTTGATCTTCAACACAATGGATCCGTGGCCATTGTCTGTGCTTCTTTAGGCATTATTTTGCTGTGTGTAAGCTCAGCCTTAGTCATAGGTACTGGCTGCTTGGCTAGGAGGGAGGTGTGTTTTATAGACTACGCGAGGTGGATCTACTTGGGTTATTGAATTAGCTGAGTTTCCTGCTCTTGTGGGGAACACAGCACATCCTTGAAACTAACCAAGCACCATTTTAAATCATGAGTTTGTGTTTTGCTTTTGTTTGTTTGTTTTTTAACTCTAAGATGATGCTTCTTAGATCTCCAGAATCATCTTGAATGAGTTAGAGCAATAGTGTTCATTACAAGTAATGTCTCCTCAGATGATCAAAACATTGCATTAGATGTTTCTAACAAAGTACCTGCCAAGTTATTACTTGTTGATGTTATTACTTCTGTCTAAGCAAGAGCAAATCCCAAGAAATGAAGAGGAGATGGTACTGATGCAGCTGGAATTAATGTATCTATCTGGGAGATAGAAATGCATGTGAATACAAGATGCCGAAAGAATAATTCCCAGAGAAAGATCCAATTTAAATCAAGGACAGAGTAACATTTGCAGAAATGGCACAAAACATTACACTAGGAATAAGTCTTTCCTGGAACACATAGGTTACTTTGATCTTCCATAGAATTATGAGACTGAAAGTTAGCCATAATTGCTTTGCCCCCTGTTTTTAACCTCATAGTTATTCTAAGCTTCCTCAGACTTTGAGAAGCATCCTAAGAAAAGATTATGTCCTCCCTTCAAATTAGAGTCAAGCAGCATAGACTGTGCTCTGCATGGCACTCAGAAATGCTAAGTGGTTACAGCTAAATCCATCCACAGCTGACATGGACAAATTTGGCCCAAGAACCTACCACGTTCCTTTTTCCCTTCTGTGTGTACTGCCAAGATTGTACAAGAGGTTTGTGCCTGGGTGCTGAGCCCCTTGCCTGTGTGTCTGAATTGCTCTAGCCTGTCTCAGGAAGGATGGTCTGTAGACATGACTTTTGGAAGCCTCGGGAGAATGAGGAATGGCTTAGAGGTAGATCTGCCTCCTAGGAGCATGATTGAGAGGTTGCACTCTGCTATTCATTCCATGAGCTAGAGGCACATCCCTAACATAGAGAAGTTATTCATGAGTAAATGCTCGTGTGTGTGAGCAAGGCTTTAAAATCTGACACCTTAGTGTATAATGAATTACTGATTTAGCAATGAAGCAAGGGGAAGAGTGAAGCTGCCTGCATCTCACAGCTGAGGCAGATGCCCATGTCACACCCAGCAACCACTCCAGCTGCCAGCCACAAATACAGACTGCAAGGTGAGGATACATTTAAAGCCAGCTAGAAAATACAGCAGTAAACATGCCTGGGATGAACTGCAGTGAGAACCAGATCTTACAAGAAGCCCTGTCCAGTGGTGCATGCCCTGGAGGTGGCAGGGACTGGATAGGACACCACACTTTCCTGCAAGCAGCCGAGATCAGCTAAGGTTGGTTCTAATTTAGATAGCATGTCACCACATTCCAGGCCTTGAAGCAGGCCCAGGAGACAGACAAGGAGCCCAAGCTGGGCTTCAGCAGAGATTTCACACACACAAAACCACAGACAGCCCTGCCATGGGGGTTATGCAGATAAAACCAGCAGGTTGTGCCTGCAGGGCAGCATGATGAGGAGGAGACACCCACATGCCTTGGGGTACCTGCTCCAGCCTTCAACCTCCAACCCAGCATAGCACAGCACCATAAATCTCAAGATGACTTACCCAGGGGTTGAATTCTGTCCCAGGATGAGGACAGGGTTGCCCCAGGGTTTATATAGGAGGTGCAGCATCACCAGCCACCTGGGTGAGTGTGAGAACAGGTGATGAATATACAGCACTGGGGCTGTGCTGGTGCCCTGCCACTCTCAGCACCTAGCACTAAAAAACCAAACCAAACACTGCAAAAGCAAAGGAAAAAAACCAAAACCACCAGGGCTCAATGTTGGGTAGAAATTAATTTTACCCATGTCACTGTCTACACTAAGTCCTTGGGGATACTGCAGCCAACACCTTAGTGCTGAGGGAAAGAAAGTTGCTGAAGAAACAGTCTAGAAAGATGTGTCAAAGCCTCTTCTTAACAAATATGATTCATTTCCAGATTGTAGTGTTGCTTAGTCTGTCAGAGTATTTGTAATATTTTAGCATCTGTTTCATTGAAAATTATCTTTTTTTAATATCACAGTTTTATCTTTTTTTTTTTCTATTTTTACAGTGTGACTCCATGCTGCAGTCCTGTAGCCAAGCTTTCCCATCCAAGATAACTGCTCATTAATTATGTTATGAACTGACTGGGATTTGTCATTGATTTCTACACATTCCTGTGAGTTCATGACCAAACAGTCCAACTTTCATTTAGTGATGACAAAGTAGTAACATAAAAAACACAAGGAAG
>VYZU01014407.1:0-29397 GCA_013401355.1 Ceyx cyanopectus | reverse complement strand
CAAAAGCAAGCAAACAAAAAAGCTTAATTGGTGTGTGCCGAAATTTCTCTTGGGTGAACAACAACAGCAGTGTTTGAGAGACACAGCTCTGACAATGTGTGCCCCAGGTGCCTGTGCACCACTACAGCAACCTTGCCCAGTGCTGCATCCATGCAGTGGAAGGGAAATGATCCTGGATGAGCCTTGGCATCTGGGAGCATCCCCTTTGAAATGCCTCCTGGGGCCTCCTGCCGTGCTGGTTCACCTCTGTTTAATAATATGCTGGTTATTAATATATATTATAATATCTATATTATATAATACCTATATATTATATAGTATATGTACAGAACACATCATATAATTTGGCTCTGCAATACAGAGAGAAGCTTTTCACCTTTCATAAACACAGAAACGAGCTGGCTTCCAACCTCAACATAGGATATTAAACCGAGTTGGATTCCAGATAAACCCAGAACTGGTGCTGTTTATTTCCCGGCGGAGAGGTGCCACCGGACCCTGGGAGCGCAGCAGACGGGGGCGGAGAGAAGCCGGTTGGCTCCGAGGCCGCCCCGGCGCAGTGGGATGGGCGCCAGGGGCAGCACGGCGCAGCTCCGGGGCACAGGCTGCTGCCCTCCCGGTTCTCAGAGGAGGCTGTTAGCCCTGCGGCTGGCCCTTTAGATAGTGTCGCATCTATCGCAACTTAATTTTATGAGTATACACATGATCGGAGGGAGGGGGTTGTCCCATTCGGGTCCTGCGCTGTGCCCCGCTGCAGGCTGTGGCGAGACTGGAGTGTCCTCAGCACACTGCAGCAGGGCAATCGGCAAGCTGAAGATCAGAGATAAAAAGAGGGACTTACCTCTGGCTGGCCAGTGCTACATACCAGGACTGCTGCTTCACCAGAAGGAAGCCACAGGTTTGCATGATAATGGTAAAGCACACGTTGAGACTGATGGAGAGCAGCAACGGAGGTGAGATGAGCTGGCCAGGAGGCCGATAAGGTGCCAGCTTTGGATACGCTTCAGTCAAGCTCACTGGAGAGAAACCAGAGGCATTTGCAGTCCCTAGCAGCCCTCTGTGTTTGTTGGGCAAGCAGTCACACACAGACCCCCCTATCTGCTCATCACAGGTGAAAGCTGCAAAGCCTGGCCCTAATAAGCAGGTAAGAAATGGCTTTGATCTCTCCTATTTTCCACCTAAACCTTTACTGAATTTGCCCCTCAGGAAAACACACAGAGAAGATGGGGAATAGCATCCCATCCATGGGAATCTCCTAAGAGCCATACGGGTCTCCTTCCAGGAACACATGGGAGATCCAGTCCCTGAAGTTACACTGCCTGAGTCTCACTAGCAGTCACCAGAGAACCTGCTCCCCTTTCAGTCAGGTCTCACATCCAGACCTTAATGTCACATACAGAGTTCTACAGCTCTCTTTGTAAAGGTCTTTGAGCCAAATCCCACACTCCATGGCTTCCCCAGACTACTTACTTGTTAGGCAAACCAGAAGGGTAATGATGACATCTTGTATCAAATACTGGCGATTCCCAAAGATTTGCAGTTGCTGCAACAAAAGCAAAGACAGCACTACCTGAGAACTGGTGACAGCTTTGACAATACAAACTGCAGCATCTGATGCTATTTCAGAGCAATTATGTGCCACTAACAGCAGCCTCACATCCCTGATGTGATGCTGTGTGGACTAGCAAACCCAGCTTGCTAGCTAAGTCCCACTAAAATCTTTCCTAATTCCACCACTTGTGGGTGACCCAACATTTGACTGTGGCGTTTTCATGTTTTCCACCATTCTTTCAGCAGATAATAATGCCCCTTGGACCACTTAAATCAGGTCATGCTCTCCAGCCTATAGTAAGAGCAGTGACAGCTGGACTTTCACTTTGTGCCAGGTTTAAAAATGTCTTTGGGTAGCAGAGACATGGACAAAGTTGGTGCACCTGAACAAGTGTCTGGAAAAGCTGTCCCCATGTGGAGACCCACCAGAAGTTCCTTTTGCCACCATGGCTGGGCCATGCCTTGCAGATTGTCAGTAGCTCACTGCTTTATGCCCTTCACCATCCATGGGACTGTGCACAGAAGATGTGCATGAACTGAGGCAAACAAGGTAGCCCTGAGGAAATCCATACATGTATTTCCTTCGCTGTTTTTCTTTTCATGTATTAAAATTTAGATAACTCATTATATACTAGTGATATACAATTCTTCCTTAACTACTTTCCTTCATCTTCCTGAGACACTCACTGTTTTTCCAAGCTTTTTTTTTTTTTTTTTTTCCAGCAGGGAGGGGCAGCTGCCCTCCCAAAGCCCCCATTTTGCAAAAAATTCTGCTACTTGTGTTCCATCATCCTGCTAGACAGGACTCGCCCCACTTCTACATCCCTTTCTTCTTTTGGAAGAAATTAAGTTTTATCACTGGGCTTTTTCCCCAATTCTGGAGGTCTCTACAGCAAATCTGTCCCCTGACAGTCTTACGCAGCCTTTCACTTCCTTGTTATTCCCTGAAGCCCTTCATGCCTTTTTTTTCCCTGCAGTGTAATACCACTAGAGATAAAAACCTACAGTGAGGAGTGTACTGATAAAAGATGGGCATGAGACACTTACCCAAAACAGCAAAGCTGTACCAACAAACTGTATCAGGCCATAAAGGGTTAGATATTTAACCACGCCAAAGGAAGCAACCAAAGCAGCTCGACCTTCCCTGCTCAAAACACAAAATAAGATAGAAACCCCACTTATAACTCCAATAGTTTGGTTTTAGTGCTACAGACAGTTTCTGCTTTTAGGATATGTGTTCAGGGCCTCTAAGAAGAACAGAAAACATTTCAAGTTCCATATACAAATATTTTAGCCTTAAGATCCTGCAGATCCACTTAAGTACCCTTCATCTGCAGTGTTTTGCTTCTTTGGTTTTATTCTGCAGCTACAATTTCAATACCTGGATTAAGCTGCTGTTTCTTTTTCATTACTAATTTGCTTAACGGTTCTGGGAATCAAGCACTTTGCTGCACAAACAGGTAATTGTCTTCACATATGGTTGGTTAAGTAGCATTATTGCTGGGTGCTCTGTGACTGTCAGCATATGGCTGTATTTTTTTTACAGCAAAGACAAGCAAATCTTTCTGTGGTCACTCTTATACTTGCTCTTTCCTGGGACTTGGCTGCTGTACCTGTTCCAAAAGCATCAGCCACCATGGGCAATGCTCTCCCAAACCCACAAAAAGCCTCCCAGCACTGGCAGCTGAGGCATAAAACCAATTCAAAAGCCCTTCTGCTATATTTTATATAGTTACTGAGAAATTCAGTTTGGTTTGTCAGCATCTATGAGCTGTGTGCTGCCACTTGTGACCCCACACACTGATCTCAGTGCAGGCAGCAGCACCCCACGGCTACACCAGGGCAGCACCCAGCAAACTCACCTGATCAGCTCCGGAACACACTGGATGTTGGGGATTTGGGATGTGAAAGGTGAGGCCACGGACGCCTCCTGCTCTGAGAGGGATATCCCTGCATGGGCCATTTTCAAAGCCTGAAAGCCATGGGAGTCAGAACATGGAAAGATACCCAGCCCACCCCCCACTCCCCTCCACGGTGTGTTTACTGGTGCTTTACAAGTTTTGCTTCAAGTGTCCTTTGTAATTGATCTTCCTCTATCCTGGGGCCCAGCTGATCTCATTTTCCAGATATTTTCTCTTCCCTGGAGCTTAGATATTGCTTTTGTTCATTTAATCTCATTATACCTATTTAAAATCCTTTGAACTACACTGTACGCTGTTTCCCACACTGGAATTTGTGCACACCTCTCCTGTTCAACAGTCTCCTAAACTATCTAAATTACCATTTTATCCTCTTTCTATTCCTTTCAATCCCTCATTCATCATAGAATCATAGAATGTTAGGGGTTGGAAGGGACCTAGAAAGATCATCTAGTCCAATCCCCCTGCCAGAGCAGGATCACCTAGACTTCCTATTTCTTTTATTGCTCTCTGATGAGCTCCCTGGCCTTGTCACCTCTGCCTTAGGTATTAGTGCTCAGGTATAGGCTGTGGACAACTTTTACAAAGCAAGCTAATGCATTATTATTAAATTATATTATGATAGCATAATTATTATATTAATATTATATTATCTATAATTTACTACATATAATATTATAGGTAAGACTCTCAAATTTACAATTGTATAAGAAATGTGTAAGCAAAAGTCACTTGTCCCTATTTCTGAGGGGAAAAAAGCCCCAACATAACAGTAATCCTCTGTTACTGTGTATGTTAGTATAAAACAATGGATGCAGGCAGTATTTTACAGTGACACACTGACAGACTGTACCCATGGGCTAACATAGGAAATGCTAGTGACAAGTGGTGTTGAACAGGCTCTTGTCACAGCACTTCTTATGTTAAAAGAGAGGAAAAATAACACAAACAGGAGATGAGCTCCTACATACCCCGCAGTCATTGGCGCCATCACCACACATACCCACGTAGTAACTGATGGAGGAAAAAGAGGGAAAACACATAAGCCTTGAACTTTATACAAGGGTTTCTAGTGATAGGACGAGAGGTAATGGCTTCAAACTGGAAGAGGAGAGATTCACTTTAGAAATTAGAAAGAAGAATTCACTATGAAGTTTGGTGAGGCACTGGAACAGGTTGCCCAGGGTGGTTGTAGATACCCCCTCCCTGGAAGTGTTCAAGACTGGGTTTTATATGGCTTTGAGTAACCTGGTCTAGGGGCAGGTATCCCTGTGGCAGGGGGTTGGAACTACATGATCTTTAAGGTTCCTTTCAACCCAAACTTTTCAATGAGTCTATGAATTAACTGTTTGGCTGGGTTTTTTTCCAGAAAGGAATTGTGTCTTGTTTATGCTTAGCAAGCAATATACTTAGTTAGCATGAGATCTGCTGGAGGGTGGAAACTTCCCTTTGGGGGAAGGAGAATATTTGAGGTCAAACTCCCAACTATATTAGGTTATTTTCAGCTTTGCTACAGCTGCAGCCAGGAAAGCACCACCAACCATGTGAGAGTTGCTGGGGGTTATATGTATATGCAGGGTCTGCCTCTGTGTTTTGATCTCAGCCTCATTTAATGCTGCCTTCTGTACGGCACCAGAGGCAGTGGCAACGTCTGGGCAAGGGATGCAGGTACTCCTGATACAGAGGATCCTCATAAGGGAACTTGGAGGAAGGTGGCCACAAAGGGTTCAAACAGGGGTCACATGTGGACCAAAGGAGGGTTGGAAAGATGGTCCTGTAGCAGCACTAGCTGGAACAGTTAACTCTTTAAAGGAAACTTGTTATTGGTTTGGTTCAAGAAGAAAATGAAAGAGAACCTTACTTGAGTTTCTGAAACTCTTCAACAAGGCTGGACTTCTGGCCAGGAGACATCCTAGCAAAGACAGTCGCATTCACCAGTATCTGCAAGAAAGAGTAACAGGCTGCCCTGGGCAGGCATTTGTTCCTCCATTGCTCCACCAAGGCAGGATCAGGCCTCCCTGATGGGTGTCTGACCCATCCCATCTCATAGGACCTACCATAGTTTTGCTGCCCTTAGTGTTTGGCATTCTTCTAAAATCAGTTTTATCCTGCTCTGTTTTCCACCTTTTCTGTTCTATAGGAGCTTCTGGGAGGCCAGAAATCACCACATGCTCTGCAGCAGCCTTCAGAGCAGCAAAACATTATAAGCATTTCTCAAGTGCAGAACAGATGGTTGATGACAGCAGCAGTAACACTGCTCAGTCTGAGGTTTCTCCTACCTGAAAATCTGTCCAGAGAGTATAAAATCCCCAAATCTGTCCCAGCACCAGCTATTTTATGGGACTGTGTGACAGGAGTTGAAGTTTTCTGCTGCTAGATGCAGGTATTTCATGTTTCCAGTGCCCTTTCTGAGCAGAGTCCATTGCCAGCTATGGCAGTGGCACATGGGAATGGGATTGATGCTTTTAATTAAAATGAAATTGAGAAGGTAACCATGGAATAACTCCACTGTGCAGCTGCTCGCAGCACCACATCCACCCTTGTCATCTGAGGTCACAGAAGATGCTGAAAGCAAGGTGTTCGGTTTAAACCTGAGGCATGGTGGGAGGGTGCCTGGAGTTGTCAAAATGTGAAGTGACAACGGTAGAGCTTCCGCCAGAAGATCACCTTTCTCCAGCCAGAACACCATTGTCACTTAACAAAGCAGCAGGGGTAAGCAAGTGCTTTGTTTCCCCTGAACTTACTTTTGGCAGCAAGTTGTAGCAGTGCTTTAGAATAACCTGATAGGACTTCCCATTCATTGCAAAATGGTAGTTACAAGTTTCTTCTTCCAAGGTGATCTCCTCAGTATTAACACATACATCCTAGAAATAAGATAACATTTATTCTCAGACCACGGTCATAATATACCATTTCACTTCCACTTCAGCAGCTCCCCACCATGCAACCAGGGACACAGCCCATAGCAGCATCCTTCTGTAAAACTTTACGCCTGGCAGTACTTGATTTTCTAGCTGCGTTTCCATGTGTAACTAATCCCTATTAGCCACAGGATGCTAGTTCAGACACTGAAGCTTGGCCCAGCAAATAGTCACACAGACCAGTATGTATAATTGCATTAATTCTGCACGCTTCAAGAGTGATTGAAGTGGCCTCTGCATCTGCAAAGCCTTGCTAGTTGTTTGTGTAGTTTGCATATTGTTCTGAGCAAAGGACCACTCAATTAATTATTTCCTCCTAACAGGTGCATGGTCCATACCACACCTCCATATACCCTAGGGTAGATACAAACTAGCCCCCAGGTTTCCTCTATTCCCCAGAGCTACTTCCAGATCCCCAGCAAGGAACCAGTTATTAGATATTAAAAGCTTTGCTAATTTCTCCCAGCACTCAAGAGCAACCATCCCTGGCTATGCTTACACCCGGAGCAGCTGTGTTTGCTTCGCAGTCTTCTGCCAGTCGCCAGGCAATGGAAGCTGGATTGGAGCCCTCTGGATCATTTGCTTCAACAAGGATGACTTTGCTGCCCCTGGGAATCATACCCGCGTTCCTGGCCACTGTGACAGCTGTCTGAAGGTTGTCACCTGCAAGGGTAGTGAAGGGGCAGGCTCCTCACATCTGCCATGACACAGTGGCAGCCCAGGCAGAGGCCATGGACATGCAGTGGAGGATGCTGAAGGAGTGGATCTCTTGTGTGCCCAGTGGCAGCCAGCATGACCACAGAAGGAGCCTGAGGGTTTTACCTGTGACCATGATGCTCCTGATGCGAGCAGCAGCCAGTTCTTGTAGCACAGGCTTTGTCTCCTGCTTCAGGCGGTTCTCCATCACCAGGAGGCCCAGGAATGCCAGCCCAGACTCTGCCTCCTCTCTTGGAGCAAGGACACAAACACACATGCTGTTTCCTGTGGCCAGCCCAGAGAGAGAGAGACTCTCTCCGCAGATTTTGCCCACTTGGAAAGCCATGCTGAGTGGGAAACACACCTGCTCCCAGGGCAAACATGCCTGCTACAAACTCATGACAAGAACTGATCAGCAAGGGCTAACATTTCTGCAGCTTCAGCCAAGCTGCCGTCTCTGGGAAGGAGAGATGCTGGAGAGATGTGTGCGCAGAGAGAGGGTCAGGGATTTCCAGGAGCTGGCTGACTGGAACCCACAGATGATGGCTTACAGAATTTGTATTGCGGTTCCAATCCATTGCACAATAACCAGTTTTCATTAGCCTTTGATAACAGATTCTGAAGTTCAGCCCAGGGAGCCTTGCAAGAGCAGTAGTAAAGCAGACAATTAAGAGTTTAAGCAGCATCTGCTGAGAAGAAAGTGTTATAGCTTCCCAACAGGCTTCCTTTGGCTGAAGAGGAGGGGAAGGTTTGGGTCAGAGCAGGTCATAAGAATAAGATAAGAAAGCAACCCAACAGTAATACCAGAGGCACATCAGCACACTTTACCTCTCTAGGTTGCTCATATCTACATCTTCTCCTAGGTTTAGCACTTTATGGGCCAGGGCAATGACTCTGAAGCCTTGGCTTGTGTACATCTTAAGCTCCTTTAAGAAATTAGCTGGAACTGTTTATAGAGAAAAAAAGTTCCATGGTTATAATATTCCATTCTTGCCTATTGCCTTTGTAGGTTTAAATGCATGTCCTTTTAACTGCTTGATAGCCTTAGTTACAGCACTGTAGCCTCTCATGGAAGTCAGCTGTTTGGTACCATTAGTCGTGTAGCTGACTGTTCAAATAAGTGATCAAATTTTTTTATGCATGTTAAGGTGCAGATAGGTAAGATTAATTACTGGACAGAATACAAATGACTGCCCTAAGCTTTACTGCATACATGCTGAGACTGATAAAATTGGATTTATGTTTATGCCTTAATGAGGGAATTCTCTCAAATGCTAAAATTTAAATTTTCTGATCATTCCCATGACTCTAAAAGCAAAGAGTTCCTTTTAACTTCACAGTATTTTGTATACACTACATACTGCAATCACAGCTTCATAGTGAGAGTGGTACCTAATTATTCATTAAGCTGTAATCAATATAGAAACAATCAAAATAGGATGAGAGAAGCTATTTAGAAACTGGAGAAAATGGAGCACAATTTTGAAGATCTTTTTCTTACTGATGTTGACTTGTTTGGAGGTTTACATCATTAGATCTTAGGTTGTTCTAAACTAAATCTTTCCATTGTCCCTCAAAACTGTTTTCACCTGTTTTCAGGTCAGTGCCATCTGAAATAACAAGCCATAGATCATTGGTACTGTGCTTGCTTGCCATCACTTTGAAGTACTCAGTGAATGCAACTGAGTTTTGCAGACAAATTTGAATACAAGCCTGTAATACTTACTTGCAAAAAAAAAGAAAAGCCTATGTTTACTTGCAGAGAGAGGACAGAAGTCTGGGCTCAAGTGTTAATAGCAATTATCCTTAATAACAGTAATTTACATGTCCACAGCAAGTTTTCCATGGTTGAGATTTAAAGTCTTTGCAAGCTGGGTCAGTAACCCAAGGCTGAATTTACTGGGCAATAAATTAGGAAGAAATTTAAGAACTTGGACAGCACAACAGACTTGCTGTGACACATGCAATTACCACAATCCTACATCTGCTCTGGGTATTTTATGATATCAATATTATTTATGCACTGTGTCTTCAGCTGATGCAAGTCAGCTAAGAGTTGTAGAGCAGCTGAACCTCAGGCTGTGCCTCTCACTAGCTGTTGGGCCATGGGCATCTAACTTACAAACTTACAAAAACAAACAATGAAAACTTGTTTGTATTATTAAGTACTGACATTTAGCAAGTCCAAGCCTTGTCTGTGGGAAGAGTTACACACCCAGTTGCAATGTGGCCTATGGAAATCCTTCTAAGATCTCAACCCCAACATAAACTCTGGTTTGTATTAAGTCCAATTAAGCCCAGCACTGTAAAGCTGCCCTTTCCCATTTCTATACCGGTATCTTGTCTGCAAAAGCTGGAGACTATTTCTGGTGCTCCTTTCATGTACAGGTCATACTGTTCTCCTCCAATCTTCTGCGAAACAACGGACATCCTCTGCAGCCCAGAAGAAAATGGGAATTGATGTAGGATTGCCATTCCTTCCACAGGAGACTGGTAGAAGTCAGGAAAGTGAGATGTTACCCAAGTCATTGATTACACAAAGCAAATCCTTTATGAATTTTAAGCTCATTTGAGTCTGTCTCGCTAAGGTGATTTATTATTGATAGGAGACCGTTTCACTTTTGCTGCCTTCTGGCTATGGGATCAGATTGCTGATAACAAGCTTTGGAAGCAGTTTCAACAATTCTGTCTTCCCAGAAACCTCAGTGTTTTTCTTTATATTTAACTTGTTTTCAAGGCTTTGTCTCAACCTTTCTCTTAAAAACGACATATTAATGTAATATTCCTAGAACTACAGTCCTGGGAACTGAAATTTGATGAGTTACAGTGACAGTACCATGGGAACAGAGCAATCCTAGAAACAAGACCAATTTCCTTGTTGCCACATCACTCCCTTCCTGGTATTGCTAGCAGAAATCACACTCCTTCCACTGGGAAGAGGCTGTCTCAGTCAACATAATTTTCAACCGTCAAAACACAGAGCTTCCCAGGGGGCCTTTTAAGAGAAAGAGTGAAGCAAACACCCACCACCATGTTTTGGGGTGAGGCTGATAAAGTTGCACATGGGACTGAATAACCAGCAGGACTCACGGACCCACATCGGTACTTCTTGATGTAACACCTTGTCCTTACTCACATTGCCTCCTCCTGCAGATGAACTCATGCTTTAGCCATTTATTTCACTTACCTGACTTCTCTGCTTTAACTTTCACTGAAACTGATTTTGCCAGCAACTTTACAGGGTGAAGACTTGGAGAATTCTGTACCTTTTATTAGTGCACATAGTAGAGTTGGAAATGAGGGGCTCTTAGGCCCATGAAGTGCTTTAGATGCCACTTCAGGAGCAGCATCTCCACTTCAATCAGAATTTGTTTTTCTGGTCCTATACTTCCAGGGGGTCTGTTTTGGGGGAGATGCAATACAGTACCACAAGTGGCTGAAAGGCATTTTGCAGGCACTAGCTCAGGTAAATTAATAGTGTGTGTGCTAGGAGTTTGCACTTGCTGCAGGTTGAAAACACAGAATATTAATTCTCAGAAAGAACTGAACTTACACTGCTGGCCTTCGGCCCCGGTCTAACAATGCAGGTGTTGAGGGCACCAGCCCCACCCTCAGCTGTGCTGAAGTCTTCTATCTCCTGTATAAGGAAAAATGTTATTCCTGATACTCTTTTTTATTGACTTTGAACCTGTCTGTTAAAGCTGGGGCAGTAGCACATGCTAAAATTTCCCCCCTTACTATTGGCAACCAGTTGCAGAAGTATTTTGTTATAATCTAATAGGTCGTCTTATTCATCATCAGTGACAGCCTCCCTGCAGCCTTCTCCTTAGCTGAAGCCTACATGGCCTTGAGT
The DNA here is from genome assembly GCA_013401355.1 of Ceyx cyanopectus. Taxonomy (NCBI): domain Eukaryota; kingdom Metazoa; phylum Chordata; class Aves; order Coraciiformes; family Alcedinidae; genus Ceyx; species Ceyx cyanopectus. Next base: position 18,457 of record VYZU01014407.1, on the reverse strand, counting down.
CTTTTGAAAATAATAAAATCCTGTGTCAAATTTTGTGGTTTCTCTAAACTCAAGTTCCACATAAATTTAATGTCATATCTAAGATGAAGGGAAAGAGAAATAATTATCCTTATCTAGCTGGTTTTATCTTCCCGTCTCTTGCTTTTGAAAGACTCTCACTGAAGTCGTGTGCAGAGGCAGGGTGGTAATTTTCAGTGTAGGATGCTTTTAGCCCTCCAACTCTGTTACTTTACGTGCTGCCAAAGCTCGTTCACCCTCACAGTGCCCTTCTGCTGTCGTGTGGCTCTGCTGCTGCCTGCTCTTCCACAGGAGTGAGCACCAGCCTGATGCCTTCCCGCAGTGCTGCTGAAAGAGCTGCCTTCTTTTTTACTTACTGATTAATCTCTTCTGAGAAAAATGTCAAAGGAGAAAAGATTACAATGATGATCCAGAGACCCAGAACCTCTCTAGGCTAGGACATGGCAGGGAGAAGAGCAGCTGCTTTCCTCTTGTGCCTCCTCCCACCCTGCACCCACCCAAGCAACTCTTCGCTCCTGAAGATGAGGCTCAACCTCTCACCTCCTACCCGGGTCTCTCTGAGATTTTTCTGTTCACTCAGCTGGAGGCTCCAGTCTCGCTATCCTCCATAGGGATGTCCCTTTGCTAATCAGGGATAACAGCCTTTAGCAAAAAGGGCAGAAAAACCTGCCTGTGCATTTCCTTGGCTGATTTGTGGTCTGTGCACCACATGGCCAGTGGCACAGTCTGATATCATATCTGCTTCCAACAAGAGGCAACCAGGCTGCTCCTTTGCTTTCTCAAATCGTGCTTCCAAACCAAATTAAGAGAGCAAATGCAGGCAGCCCCAAGGAAGATGGTTGCTGGACTATGAAAAAGCAGCTAAAGGACTGCATATCTGCCATGTGGTTAGCAGAAATAACAGTGCAAATTCCAGCTGTTCTGACCAGGACTGCACAGGACTTTCCCTTGTAGACATGTATTTGAGCTTGACTTGTAAATCCCCATAGTCTGGGTTGGGGGTGTCTATGCTTTGGATGTGTACAGAGGATACAAGTCACGTTACCCAGCATGTGCCCTCAAACATTTTCAGGTCCAGTGGATCTCCCTGAATCTTCTTATCCAAAAGAATCAGTGAATGACAGGTTGCCATGGCTCCGCACACAGGACCCCAGGGCAGAGGAGTGCTGGATGGGTACTTATGGATTTTCTGAAACCTGATTAAAAGCAGAAGGTTAGCAGGACCACTTATAAGAGGAATGCAGAGACACAAGTCCTCATCTAGTGCATACAGGTGCTATTCTGATGCATTCAGTGGAGCTGTGCCCAGCAACTTCAAGCAACAGGCTGTACTGCCTACCCATCCTTCTGATGAACAGGTCCCATGCCAGAAAGTACCAAGTAATTAACTGTCACAAGTTCAACTTCATGTGAAGTAACTGAGATAGCAAAACACACCAAGGGGCTGGCGCAGGAGTCCTGCTTGACAATTGCTGTTTGGCATTAGGCAGAGAAGACACTATTGGAGAGGAAACAGCTTGCAACGGGGATCTCAAAGAAATTTGGCAGTGTGCCCCAGGAGATTTGTGGTATGGAAGTGGGGATGCATCTCCTTGGGCTGGTGCTGTACACCTGTCAGGGTGGATAAGCACAGTCAACCCCTTCTCAGCACCCCTGGGAGCAAGGTGGGAGAGCCACAAGAGTCCAGCCTTCACCTCTAGCTGTAGATGTTACATCTGCACAGCCACAGAAACCAACTGCTTGTCCCTTACACCTTGTTTTTAAAATTTTTTTTTGTCTCCTACTGAGTTACACCAGGCAAGCTGTCAAAGATTTGTGCCCCAGTTTCTTTCTGTGCACAGCCTTGACATCTATTCCCTCTCTGGCCCCACAGCACAGACTGAACTCCTGGGAGGCTGGGCTGGGCAAAGGCTCTACAATTTCATCAGGGAAGTTACTTCTGAGTCCCCTCTTCTCACACAGACATTCCCCCCTAAGAAACTGGCTGGCTGACAAACTGTGTCTGCCACACCACAACACAGCCCATTACTATTTAGGCTGGCATATTAAGGAGAAATTTAAATAGGATTTATTTATTTATTTTTACCTTTGATCACAACTAGCAACCCCTGTTCCAAACACAGGCACAGTGAAAAGAATCTGGAAGCGAGCAGCGTGACAGCTCACAGTGCTATTAAAAAGAACAATGAATCTGGGATCTGTTGTCCCTTTGAGCCATCAAAGTCTGTTCTGTTTCCAGAAAATTATACCTTGTTCTTAGCCTGGTCATAATTGGCTTATTAATTAATTAATACTTGAGAGACCGTGAAACTGCTAAGCATCACATAAAACCAGCAAACATTTATATCTTATTAAACATACAATAGGATATTTTGTAAGTTGAATTAAATTCCTTTATGTCATTGCCTCTCAGTATTCAGCTTAGCTGACAGCTAGTTTTAAATATGTTTAAGAAGGTGAAAATTTAAGAAAAAGCAATTATGCAAATAGGTTAATGAGACCAATGCAGACAGCAATAGCTCCTCCTTGTGTTTTGGCAGGCCACCAGCACTGGTTCCAACTAGGTGCAGATTGGATAGGTCTGCAAAGACAGCTTTACATTTTGTTATTTGCAGAGGGGTTTTATTATTCTGATTATAGGAATTTATTCTGATATATGGATCCAGTTTTGTTCTGCTGCTGATGTGAGCAGACACTACCTGCAAAGCTACTTTGGTGGAAATCACTCTGGCACTGCCACAAGCTGTCTGCCTTTTGGTGGGATGCAAGACTGTTCAATATGCACCTATTCAGTGTGACCTCCCTGGTATGCTGGAAGAAGGCCAAGGAGAAATTGTACTATGTGCCTGCACTTTGGTCCCACTGGAAGAGTATTTTATTGGTTGACACTTATTAATTTTGTCTCATTAATTTGCATCAGATAGTAATTTTCTCTCTGTCCTTTGAGGAAGTATTTGGAATGTGATTTTTCTCCTCTCATAATGAATTCATCCTTTCATTCATTACAGCATGATTATCTCCATGATGCTGAGGTATCTGATATATTAACGGCTACTAATGAAAATCTGGGAATAGATATTGGGGGTGTGATTTGTCCTGGCCACTGCTAAAGATTAATGTTTTGAGTTCAGCATAACAGGTGCTGAGGATCTGAAGTCTGTCTTGTATGATAGTAATAAGAATTAAATAGTATAATTCTGGATACAGTCAAGTTTAATGTCTACATAATGGTTATTTCTTTAGGATTGCAGTGGTCTCTGGGCTTGGGTTTGAGATGGAGCCTGCCATGGGTTTGATGGAGTCCCTGAGGACACCTGAACCTTGTGGGTCTGATCTGTGGTCTCACAGCTTTTTCACAGTATTTGCAGAAGGTAGAGGAAATTCAGCAGCTGTCTAAGTCAGCAACACTTAATTTCAACAGAAGGAGCATTATCCTAACATTTAAATTATGAAAGGTTTATTGACTAGATTAAGAGTATTTAGTGAACTGTGCTGTCAGTGACATAATAGCAAAGCTCTGTGCATATTCTCCAAATCCCTTCTGGGTAATTAAAAGCACTCACGTTGCTGTGGACTGTTTGTCTTGAATTAGCAGTGACCTTTATGGCTCTGCCTGCTGCAGCAGCACCCAGCTGCCCTCCTCAGAGGGAAGGAGCCAAGCAGGAGCACCCATTGTACTCTGCCTCCCCAAATTCTTGCTGCAGGCTGTTTGTCATCCCTCCATATCATGCACAAATTACTTCCTCCTTACTGGATATTTGGGCAGTACATTCACACTGGCAATTAGTCCTTACTAACTGAAATCCTTCCTTACCGGCCTCCCTCGGAAGGGATGATGCCCCACAGGTCCAGTCCATCTTCTGTCAGTGTGCCTGTCTAAATTTAAATAAATATCTAGTTACCCTGCTATTGCCCACTCCTCCCTCCTGCACATCCCCAGGGGTCCTTCTAGGCAGGGTAAGGAAAATTTCCTGCCCACAGTATGACCCTGCTACTTGGGTACCTGTAGAGGATTTTTCCCTGGAGTTACATCAGGGTAAATGGGGTGGGGAAAAAAAACAATAGTAAATAAATTCCCATGTTCCTGGCAGCCCCCAACATCTTTCAGTGCCCCGGGAAGTGCCTTACTTTGTCAAAGCAAACAAGGTTGATCTGCCCACAGATATTAATTCTCTGTGGGCTGATGCAGAAAATCTTCTTTTTCTTCAGCCTCCTTTGGGCATAAACAGTGCCTGTTGTCAAGGCAGCAGGGATAGCAGGAGGCACGGCCACGGTGAGGAGGAGGAGGGCCATAGTCACCACGTCTGCCACTGGCTTCTGCAAACAGAAAGAGCAACAGGAGCAATGGGGTGGGAACTGCCTCCCTGCTTTGTTACCATCACTCTTGGGGGTTTGACCCTCCTGCCTAGGAGCAAAGCACCCCAAACTCTGCTATTTATTCTGCTTTGTTTTGTCCATCATCTTGTCCCCATCCCATTCTCCCCCAACTCTCCCCAGCTATTTCTGGCATCTGAAAATTGAATTATAAAAGTGAACAATATGCCAAGGTCTTGAGTAATCAAGAACTCTGAGCTGGTGCCTTCACAGCAGAGGCATCCCTCATACTTACCCTGTGGGACACAAACACACACACAGTGTAGATGAGTCCTAACACACCGATGGCAGAGAGACCTACAATGAACTTGAAGGCATCTCTGTAGAGTTTGAAGTTCATTGGCTTGGGGTAGAGGATGGATCTCACCAGGTCACCTTTAGCTGTATTGAACCCTGTGTGAAGACACGTGCCATACATTTCATACGTGACAGAGTGGCACTTGTACCACAATGGGACTGATTCAAAGCAGGTAACCTGGCAGAAACCTGAGCCATCAGGTGGCAACAAGCACTTCCTAAGGACAGCAGGCATGTGCTGAACTTGAACTACAAGGAGAAACCAGGTGTCCTGCCAGGCTCTGGGGGTGCTGGTCAGTGAACAATAAAAGAAGTACCAGTTTGCAGCACGACGGCTCTCGCCGGCCCTCTGCCCACTGACTTCATCTGTATGACTTCGGTCCCACAGAAGAGGACATGTCGCCGATAGTCTTCCATGCTGTGGGTTTTCCAGGGCATTGGACTCTCCACAAGGGGCAAGGGGGTTTTGGTAACTGGGATGCTTTCACCTAAGAACAACAGAGAGCAGCTGCACTTAAAGGGGTTTTAAAAGTCTATTGGATTCTGCACGTTAGAAAGCGACAGAACCATTTAGGTGTTCAAGTTTGCCTGACTAATTAGCTTGCTTATGTCCTTGTATGTCTGGATTTATGGTGACTGGTATTCTAGTTTTAGTTTCAGAATATATCAGGTGGTTTCTCTGAGCATTTTGTATCAAGGAGATTAGGTCCAGTTTTGCCCCTGACCCAAGTTCATACTTTGCAGTGGCTTGATATTTAGGTGTGACACTGACCCCTGTGCTCATATGTTGCCTGCCTGAGCAGAACTGCTGTAAGATTAGAATGCAAAACCTAAAAAAATAATACATATTCAGTGTATGAGTATTTTCACTTTCTACTCCCAACTGTATAATATTCCTACTTGTTTAAAATGTCGGTAAGAAATGCATAATACACACTGTCAAAGTTCAAAAGCCCAAGACAACTGTAAATTACTCAAGTCACAGTTTTTTCACCTCCTGCTGAAAACTAATCTAATAAATAGTAAACAATTTCCTGTCAGCACAGATAGAGACATCTCCCTGACAGAGAATCTGTGCAGGGCCTTAGCATTTCAAACTCCAAAGCTGCACCTGTGAGCATCCCTTCATTTACAATGCAGCTTCCATCAATCAGGACAGCATCACATGGGAGAGACAGCTTATTTCCATCTAAAAGAAACATATCTCCAGGGACTAAGTAACGAGACTCCAGCTCTTTGCAACCTGTAGAAGAATACAAAAATGAACTTTACTTGTGTTTAAGTTCCAGGCAATTAAAAAAAGTCTCAAAGTAGAAAAAAACTTCGCCAAACTTCTACTGCATGATTTAAGACTAGTGCATCTTTGAAAAAATACTGTCTGAAAAGCAAGAAATATCAGCCCTTGCCTAAACATCTCTCTCCAAGGGCATGTCTTTGGTTTCATTTGCTTAGTGGCCATAAAACACTCTGACCAACAAAATCTGTCCAAGGCTTTTACATCTCCCAACACCTTAACAGTTGCGCATCTCAACATCTTTGGGAGAAAAAAGTGGCTGTAACCCTTATTTTAGGGGCAAGGACCTGAGATACAGGAAAAAAGTGCATACCTTGGTGTGAGCCATATATCTAGACTCCTTGAAAATTGCTCACAAGCTACTTGACAGGATTGTGAATGCAGCCTATAGAGCAGGGACACAGGTCTCAGAAAGACAGAGTTGTTATCTAGTTGCTTGTTTGTGGAATTAAAATTTCCGAGCTGTTCTTGACTCTTAACACAAATTACTGTGTTCACCCGTGTGACTACAGATGCCTCAGACTGATGCATCATTACTGCACAGACTGTGCCCACACTTCTCACTGCCCTGCCCGCCTCACCTCCCTCTGTCCCACTCTCCCTGAAGCTCACCCTTCACATTGCAGCAGCAATCAATGGGAGCTGTGCAATTCCAGCTACGTTTCGACAAGTGAGTTAATTACAGAGGCTGGTGAGGAAAAGGAGATGCGGATGACTCACCTTCGCTCTTTGTGCAGACTGTAACCCGGACTTTGTTATGCTCCTCCACGAGGTTATGCAGCTTGGTAGCCTGCTGTTGATGGGAAAGCAGTCAGTGTTGAAACACCAATACTCAAGTGAAGCAGTAGGTTACAACTCAGTGATTGTGCTATCACAGAAACCGAACTCTGCTGAGTTATCCAGGGAGGTTTCACATCACTTGTTAGAAATCAGGATGCGAGTTCATCGAGTTAACCTGGAACAAGCTGCCATGGGAACATGGACCTAATTTTCTGTTTGCTTCCCATTCATGCTGCTGTTTTTTCCTCAGCCATCAAGGGGACATTCCTGCTTCATGCCTCCTTAGCTGCAGTGTTGCTATCTGCAGTTCCTTAGTATGGGGGTCCTTTGTGCTCAACAGTTTTATCCTTGCTAGGAGGCTATGATCAGGACAATCAAGTTGTAAAGGGCATCATTACAAAACTACAAATTACAAGAAGAGAAACAGAAATTGTAATTTAGCTGGGTGTCTTTGCTGTGCCAGTTTATGCAATCTGATTCAAACAATTACATATCCTGAGATAATGATGAAGTCAACTGTCATTGAAAGGCCATTAGAGAGAAAGCCTTATCTTGATTGAAGTTGCAATTGCAAAAAGCTAATCCCCAAGTGTGGATTTCTTGATTAGCATTGTGAAAACATCAAATCAGTTTGAAGAATATCTGGAGGACCCAGACAAAATTACCAGTCACACAACAAAACCAGCCTTGCCAGAGAAAGCTGAACAAACCTTATCTGTTCTTTATGCTGTGTAATACCAGGACAGACACCAACACTGAGTACAAAGGTGTGCTCAAAGAGATGCAAATGTTTGTTCATTATGGAAGTGCTAATTATCCTACAGGCATTTGTCAGAGATCCAAAAAGTGATGTGCAGCCAACACACCTGTGCTTGCAAAAGACCCAGCGATTCACAAAGCCCTTGCTGAGATCAGCATGAGGCAGGGAGGAAGGCATGCCCTTGGCAGGGCAGAGGGTGCACAGGAATGTCTCATCACCAGAGCACCCTAGGAAGCACATGCTGCCAAAGTCCCATGACTCCTGGGATCTAGTCAGGGAATGTGTTGTGTGTCCCTACCAGCCCAGGGCAAAGCAGAGTTGATTAAAACAAAAGCCAGCTCCTGGAATGGCAAATTGCCTCCTCACAGGCAGCACTTCAGAGGAATTTGTTACACCACCTTCTTAAGGAGATGAATCCTGCCCTTCCCCAATAATTCAGTGCAGGAGCAGTTATGTTAGCAGTGAATTTGGAGTCAATGTGAGCCATGCCTGTCTCTGAAGCAGCACATGAGCATGACAGTCAGGTCAGTGGACCTCAGAGTTCTTATCCTTTCAGCCTTGCCACCACCTCTAGGCACATGACTGTCTGCAGGAATTGTAATTCTCAATTCTGTCCTCTAAACACAGGAATCTCCAGTTCCTTTTTAAATTTTTTAAATTTAAACAATACAGAGGAATGTGATACCTAATAACCAGACCTGAGACACTGAAATATTGTCTGCCAGACTCCTGTTCCTAGTACTCTTTCCCATCTGTACTTTCAGTCACATAATTTCTCTTTTCCCTATTATATCCTATCTCCATGTGATTTTTACCTTCCCTATGTATTTAAAGTGGGTTCACAACTCAAGGAAATGTTACCCAAATTCCCAGCAAGAGTGTTCTGCATTTCCAGCAGGAAGCCCCAGAAACCTCACCTGGCTGCATGAAGATAATCAATGGCAGGTAAACATTGCATAAGGCTCAGCTCAGTCTATCTGCCTGTACCATAAACTGAAGGTTTCAGGTTTATCACAGGCAAGTGCTTTAGGTCAAAAAGTGAATGAGCTGAGACTATTGGAAAACTCTTCCAAACAGCTGTATCCATGACAGTAGTGCTGAACAAATTTGAGAAATAGTCACATTTCTTCTTGTTGTTAAGACCTGTTATTTAGCAAACCTTAAGAGGAGTGAATCTTCCTGAAATTACAGTAGGAACCAGACTCATGGTTATAATCCAACTTCATAAAGTCTTTCAAACTCCAGGCATCAGACTTCAATCTTGGGAAGTTCAAGACCCATAGGTATTACCCTTTAAACTCTTCTATAGCAATACATTTGTAGTAATACAGCAGAATACACAGCAGTAAAAAATGACCAGAAAGAGCATATGACTATCTACTGGTGTCTGTGACAGATGCAACTGCTAGCAGAGTGGGGAGTGGGGAGCTAGCTGGCTGCAGAGGACTCACCTGTCTGAGGTCGTAAACAGTTAAGCCAATAGAAGTGATCGATAGGATTATGATGGCCACTGAATATTCAATGTAGCCTTGGCTCAGCCAAAGCATGAGGGTGAAGGCTTGGAACACGTAGAAGGGGTTTAAAATCTGCAAATGCAAATGTAACGCATGTCAAGGGACAGACAGAACATGTCAGGAGAGATTGAGTGTGGGAGGAGGTGAGAACATTTCATTACAGCATTCAGGAGTCTTAAACACCAATTTAAAGGTCTGGTTTTCCCTCTCAAGGCAGTGTTTTTTCATGGCTGTCTTAGAACATTAATAGCCTCCAGCTCTGAACTTCACCAGCTTACATGTAGTTGGTGGTATTTGCAATTAAAAGCTGTTAACCAGTTACTATGCAGCAGGAACTATGCTGGCACCTAAAGCCAGACTTAAGGGACTTGAAGTCATTTGGTTTTCCACTGTAGCCATCTAAAAAAGTTGACCTTATTTCTGATTCTGGATAATTGCAACACAGCAGACACTACCCAAACATGGGGCTGGGGGGTAATGACTGAATTACTTTAAATTCTTTAATAGTTTGTCATTTAAGAAAGTCAATGTGAATATTATATCTATTTGGAAAAAGAAAAATGGTAAAGAAGAACTAATGTTCTGTAGGGCCATCAGTAATCACTCAGACTACAATTCAAAGTGAAGGCTTTTCTCATGCTTCCATACTTTTAGCTACTCTATTTCACACCATCCTCATCATACTAGTCACCACTCATTTTAGTGTGCTATGCTAAAACAGGCCACAAGTCCCAGTGAAGTCTGAGGATATAATATTGGTTATTGTGGTACCTAAATAACAACAAAATAATTAAATGATTTTTTTTTTTTCAGAGAGTTGCCCACCACTGTCTGGAAGAGTGACAAAATTTTCTGTAGAACTGGTATAACTAAAATAGCCTCTGAAAGAACTTTCTGCATGAAAATTGGAACTGAACTGAATTATTCATCTGACAAATGCAGTCCCTCAATGAAAATTTAATACTTTCTTCGACATTCACTAGGACAAAGAAACAGACACTAAATCAGGGTGCCAGCCTTCGGACACTGAAGCTGTATCTGGACTGAAATACTACAAGCTTATGAGGGCCAATCTGCCTCCAGGCATCACCATTAATATTTCAAACATGAAGCTTCAGCCTTGGATGGAAGTGTAAAGTTCAAATTAAATAAACTTTTTAGAGTGCTACACTGGAGTTCTCTTCAAAACCATCTCCAGAGGGCACTGAAAGGCTGGTAACATCAAATCCAAGCAATTTCAGGAGCCCTGGAGCTTTTAATCTTTTTTGTAGGGTTTCAAACAAATTCCACTTAAAGTTCAGACATATGCTGGCTTGAAGTCCCAGCATTCAAAGCTTTTTTTCCCCATTTTGAAGACATTCATGTAGCATCCATAATCCACTAAAGTGGGCACAGATGACATGACAGTGTCCTGTACGCAAAGCCTCTGCTTACAGGTTAACAAAAATAACATTTCTTATGAAAACTCAGCAAGTAGCCATCCATACATTTCTCTCATCCACAAGATGTGTTTGTTCTTTCCTCTGCAGAGGAAGAACAGTCTTGCAGTGTGTCCTTATTTATGTGTGGGGGGGGGAAAATTGTCTTTCATCTATGTCATAGGAGAAAGTGATGTTACTAGAAGAACAAAGCAAGTGTAAAACAGGAATTTCACAAATATTTCCCTCCATGCTAAAGCACACTCCCAATTTACAATGCTGTTGAAGCCACAAGCAAGCTTTGTGCAATGATATGTATCACCTTTAGACTACTAAATAGACTGTTAAAGAGGAACAAGCGTGCTTTAGTTGTACCAATAAAATTTTCACTGCAGATCATTATCAAGAGCCTACATGGGAAGGCAGAGCCACTGATGTGCCTACGGCCAGTCCTAACAGTTGCAGCCCTCCAGGTGCCTGCCACTGCTCAGTCATGAGGCAAAATATCCCAGCTCATGGGAGACATTCACTTGGGAAAAAGAGCCTGTAATGGAGAAGGAAAACTTCAATCCCTCCCACTAATGCTTTCCATGAAGAGACACAGTCATCATTTATCTGTTAGAAATATGCAGCACCAAGCATCACCTTAAGTGTCATATTCTTTGCTTTAACCTTCTGCCAGGAATGTGTTCTAATAGCCACAGAGGAGGTTCACCAACTTTCCTCCATGGCTTATACCTATGCAACATCAATCACCTCATCCCAATGTGCCCAGGTAGAGTCTCCAAAACACTTCAAACCTGTCCTACCAAGTGCCAGCCCAAGTTACTGACCTCTTTAAAAAGTAACTTCCAAATAGGGTGAATTTCAACTTCGATGGCATTAGGCCCACACACCAGCTGTCTGTAGGAAAAGAGAGAAGAGTTCCCTATGTTAAAGCTTAGTCACATAGGATAAGACTTAATGAGGAATACTGTGCACAAATAACATTTAACACTTCTCAGAAAAAGTCCTGGGGGCAACATATGGCTGGGCAGGACAAATAAACCTTCAGAAATCTATTGTATCCTAGAGAACTTTACACAGAGGCAAAATTTTACTATTTTCTTGCTGAAAAAAAGAATCATCAGTTTGCTGCTAAACCCTGTAATGAACTTTCCAGGGGGCTTTTAAGGAGAAATTGGCAAATGAAGTCAGTCACAGTTTACAGTGCCTTGAACCCCAGGTGGAACCAGTGGTGCTTTCCCCAGACTCAGCCTAGCATCACTGAGAAGATAATGAGCTCAACAGAGTGCAAAGGATAATGATTTTGCACCTTTCTGAATGTCACCCACAGTTTGCTGTGCCTTACTACTGAGTAGCGAGAAGCTCACAGGAATTAATATGTCATACTCTGAATTAGCTCTTATTATTAGCACTTATAGGTAGACTATACCTGATCTTCTGTTCTTCTCTTGTGAGGCCAGCTCCAAACTTGTGGTGTATGCTGTGACATGTGTTGCTGTCTTCTAATGATCTAGAATAACAGGAGAAAGTTCAGACAAGGGAGCCCCCTGCCACAAAGGGATTTGTAACAGGGTGTTGACACTCACCCAACTTTCTTGAATTCTTTTACAGAAAAGTCCCAAATATAACGGATTTTCTGCACCTGGATACATCTCACCTACAAGACCAAAGAGCAAAAATTCCCTTTTTCATGCAAGTGAAAACAATCTCACTGTTACAGAAATGTTTTCCTATGTTTCAGGAGAAAACTCAAACTGATGGAAACAAAATTTGAAGAAAGATGTTGATAGACCACCCTTGGGAAACTCCAGGTTCCTTGACTCCTCTTTTCACTCACCTCCTCCCTAGCATTTTTCTTCTCCATTTTATAGACGACTTACTTTTAACTGTGGCTTCATTACAGCTCTGTTTATGACAGAGTCTTTATCTGCTACAAGAGGACCATCTAAATTACTACCAAAAGGTAGTGCCAATGTGGACAAATCAATCCAGGTCACCTTCTTCCGGGTGTATCTCCGAAACTCATCCTAGAGAAATACAACACAGTTCAGTCACAAGCCCAAAATGCTGCCTGTATCAGTGCTTCCTGACTCTGGGATGCATCAGATTCTCAAAGAACTACAAAACTGTGGCATCCTTGCAATCATAGCAACATGGATGTTGGTATTAATGTTTTAGTACTAATCAGTAAAGCACTTAGAAGGCAGATTCACAATACTCTCCATTTGCTTTGATTCATGCTGCAGGGCAATTTCAGAGAAGATGAAACTATGTGCTTCAGTAGGCACTGGGTGGATTTTTAGCCTACAGGATCAGTTTAGAACTCCTCGGAAGTAAAAGGCTTCTTGAAATGCTTCTGGTGTGGCCATTGCACTGCTCTACAAAACCATCACGCTGCATTACTCAGCACTAATGCTGTGCATCTCAGCTCTACTGCTACATGTCAGAGTGAATTGTTCTTTAAATGGTTTAGTCTCATGTAACTGGTTACAACTGAGCTATCAATTACTCATTTAGTGGTTTGAGAGCATTTATTTTAGGAGTATCATTGCAATGGTGAACATTAAGTGTCTTAGGCATTTGTGCTGCTAGTTGTGGAGTCTTAGAATGTAACTAATGCCTGAAATCTAGCTCTCCAAAGCCCATCACCTTGACATTCACCAATAGCTTTAAAGCAGAAAGGCTACTAACAGCCACAACTTCTGAGGAGGATTCCCTCACTGAAGTGAGTTGGCCACACCCCATGCACATAAAGGAAGAGAAGAAGCAGAGCCAATTTACAGAACATGTTATTGCCAGAGAGCAGCTGCTGGAGTCTGTGGATGGGCAGCTGCAAGACCTAAAGCACCACATCCCTTGGTGCCCAGCCTTCAGACAAAGTAGCTGTGATTTGTTAGTGTAAACATGGTCTTTTACATGGTATTTCAAATGCCACAAATAAAAATGGTTGGTCCTCTGAAGCTCGACCTATCCCTACCACTCCACTTCCAAATGTGGAAAGGGTTATTAACCCTTACAATTAACATTGTGCACACAAAGAAAGACAAAACCAATAGGTTCTGCAAATAGCAACAAGCCAGGAGGGTTCACCTACTGTTGTTCTAAGCAGAACAATGTCTGCTTCTTCCAAGCTGCAGGGAATGCAGTTTGCCCACACATCCCATTCTGGCTTCCAGTAGAACAGCAGCAGCAGAGCCCCACAGGACAAGATGTATCCAGCAATGCACAAAGCCCTTCGGCAGCCTTGGGTTTTGTAGCCAAATAGCTCCTGCACAGCAAAGAGAAAGCATCCTTTGTTAACAAGTTTGACCTTGATGTTTGTTCATCAGGAAACCCAAGCTTATTGGAATGAAAGGCTGATGACTGAAGCCCTCTCTCAATGTTCAAGTTCTCAGCTCCTCAAGGTCATTTTTGGAATTGAGAGCTTGCTGACTGATACAACATAGTTAACAACACAGCAGAGCTGCTGAAAGGAGGATGCTGCTGGCAGAGGAGCATTTTCACATCAGTTCTCCCAGGATTAATGAAGAATTAACTCCAGTCTGGAGCTTTTACCATCAAGACTGCAGCTGACTCATCATGGTAACATTTCTCTATTTGCAGCGCTAGCACCAAACAGCCCTGCCTGCCACTGGGGATTTCTCTATGGGAACTTAGTGCTGACTGCTGAAATCCACCTTGCAGCAGGGGCACGGAATCTGCCTCATGGAAGGAAAACTGCAAAGCCCAAGCAACACCACTTGGGTACCAGATACCGTACCTACTGGTGTGTTCTCTGCCACCATGTACATCTCATCTTGAAAGCAAATATGGAATGTATAGAGCAAAATGCTTTTTGCTCTGTACACTCTCTTTCTCCAACTTACTCCCCAGGTCACCTGCCATCTTCCCTACTTGCCATTTCATTTTGATAGCCCAACAGTCCTCTGTTCAGTGAAGCTCCATTATCTGTGAAGGAGATTGGTATATCTCTAGCTTTAGTTTTTCCCCTTGAGAAAAACCTTGGATTTTTGGTTTGCTTTAAGCCTGCCTATGGGGCTAACAATAATGTCTGAAGAGTAACTGGATCCTTCTCTACAGGCTGGGTGCTTTCCCAGCCCTCTCAGTACCCTGCAAGGCATGAGGGAAGGGGGAGCTTCTCCATCCACAGCTGGTGGTTCCCAGCACTCAGGGATGCCAACCCTTTGGACTATCACCCATATACATCCTGGCCACAGCAGCCTTGGTGGGTGCCAGCCTGGCCCTGCAGCATTACACCCACACCCTCAGCAGCCATGTGGGGATCCCTTTCTGCTTCCTCACAGGCACCAAGCTGGGAGCCCAGGCAGCCCCCACAATGGGGTCTGTTTTGTGTCACCTATGCTATGGTAGATTGCATTAAAGTTGCTTGGGAAAAGACTGTTGTTTAAAGGCTGAAATTAAAACCTAGAAAAATAATTTTTTTCCTAAGTCTTGCATCCACTGCTGGAAAAAAAACCAAAACAAAACAAAACAACAACACCTCCAAAAATAAAATATCTAGTGAAAAAAAAAACCCACAAACAAACCAACAAACCAAACAAATTGTTTTCCATGAGGTGTCTCTATTTCTGCTGCAGTGATCAACTTGTTCCCCTATGCAGTGTACTTCTCAGCCATCCCTCAGCTCTCTTCCCCACCCCAAAAAGCCCAGCTCCAGGTAATCCCTGCAACATCACCCTGGGGCTGATGACAGGGGCAGGAGGGGTGGTGACCTAGCAGCAAGCAGAAGAAGCAGCAACATCACACATGTGCAGTGCTGGTGCTGCCAGTCACCCCGTGCTCATGGGTGCTGCAGGACAGGCCCAAGCAAGTAGCTGCAGGAGCAATCCCACATCATCACCCAGGTGAGATAGCTGATCCAGACCACAGAAAACCATTATCCACCCACTGGGTAGCGGGTGTGTGATGCCTTTGCCCCTGAGGAGTCATCAAGTGACCCAGCAGATGTTGGCACAGCTTTTGTAGTTGAGAGTAGAAGGAAATGGTATTTTAAATTGAAAAAAACAAAACACCACCACCAACAAAAAAAGAATAAAAGCTAGGAACTCCCACATCTGAAATATGCCAAAGAAATACTAGAAGGACAACTGGTGCTTTACAGGGTAGAGTTTGCAACAAAGCAGAGCTCCTTGGAGAGGGCATGTCCAAACAATTGTGCTAGTTCAACTTCAAGTATAATTTCCAAGTGATTTAAAGGCAGTGGAGTAAGAACCTATTCAAGTTTAAGAGAGCAATTAACTTCATTTATCTGAACTCTGATCATAATCAACATAAACTAAGCTGAAATCAATGCAGCTCAAATGAAATAAAGATAATCTTTCAGTCCTTATACCAAGTTAGCAAAATCCCTTTCAAACCAGCTCTGTGGCTTTTACATGTGCAGCCCTGCTGCATACAAATCTTTATTCCTTCAGAAGCCACAGAAGTTGCAAATTATTTTTTTCAGGGTGGGAGGACAAACCACAGTCTCCACAACTAAGGAAATTAAATTAATTTGTTTACCTATTCACAACAAATTTTTTATAAATACATTTTAAGTGCAGGCCTGGAAAACAAAATCCCTGTTGTGAAGGCAGCTAGAATGACAGGACAGATGTGAGACCACAACTCATCCATCACCTGGCAACGGTGCAGCCAGAGGTGGAAGGTGGAGAAGAGCTGGATTGTTAGGGCTGGGCAAGTGCAATGGTGCCTGTCACCAAGTGAGAACATTTGGGGATTTCCAGGGCAAGCTGTATGTGGACTGTTGCCCTCACATGAGGCTCTATCTAGCATAAAGCTGGACACTAAGCATAGCAACAGAAGGACCTGAAAATTCCATCAGACATGATGGAAGATAACCCATAGACAAACACTGTACATCTCTAAAAGGGCTGTTTTAAATAAGCAGAGTAGTGCTGTGAGCTCCTGACATCCAGCTTGTCCCTTCCTGAAGGCCACAGGACCCCAGCACTGCTGTGATCCAGTCGTGACAGGCAGGAACCCAAGTTCCCTGGGGCAGAGAGATGGTCTCCACTGGTGTAATCAGCCCCCTATGGCTGCAACACATGGCAGATCAACTGGATTGCTCCACACAGGCGAGGTACAATGGCAGCCTGTGCTGGTGCACACCCTGTTCTCAAAGAGCACACATAGGCACTCAAACAGGATTTAGGATGAAGCACTGAAGGGCAGAGCTGAAGGAACCCATATCCACATCTGACTGACACCATTAAGCAGTAATGCTACCAGGAAGCAAAGAGGACCCCAGGAAGATGGATTATGGAAACCATGGCTCAGCCTGACGCAGACACCCTTGCACAAGGCAGGCTGTGTCAGCAGCAGCCAGGGCAGAGCAGGGGCCCTTCTCTGCCAGCAGGATTACAGCCACAGGCTGGATGGAGCAAGAGAAGTATCTCCTGGAAGTGGGTGCAGCTCATCTAGGGTGCACAGACTCCTGGCTAAAAGGCTTCCTGTGGCAACAGCCCCACTCCACCCATCCATCCTGACCCTCCATCCCCACCAGGCAGGTGGCATCCCCATTGTTTCTTATGCAAGTAGAGGCAGGCGTTGAAGGCCACACACCACCTAGTCACTCCCTGAAGAGCACTTTAGCAACCACCATAACACAAAGGATCCCTAGCTAACTCCTACTTATCTCTCAGAGCGGAGTTTTTAATTTTATCCTGGATCCAGATTGCTGCAGCTGGCCTGAGCTCCCTGGTTTAAAATAAGTTCATACAAGCAGCAGTCAGATCTCAGGAGGAATTTACTGAAGACAGCCAGGGAAGCTGAAGTCCCACCACTATCAGTAGCCCTGTGAGCACTCCTGATACAGAGGTCCAGGTGTGAGTTGCAGGGCAAGATCTCCCACCTGTGCATGCTCTGATAACCTGCAGCCCCATGATGGAGGCATGTTCTCAGCTCCTGAGCTGGGCAAACAGTGACACTGGAAGTGCTGGGAAATACCAGCTATCAGCAGGAGTTTGCAGAGGACAGAGACTCCTGTCCTGGGGGAGTGTGTTCTGTGCTTCCAGTACATGCAGCACATATAGCAAATACAGGAGTGGCAGGACTGTATTTTACAGCTATAGGCATTTACTTCTGTGCACACACTGTGCACTAGTAATATCTGGATTTCAATTGTTCCTTGCATGGAAAGCTGAAGGAGAAAGTCTTACTGCCACCCTCACCAGACTCTGTGTAATTACTCCATGTTAGCAGGTAGAGGAAGGGTTTCCAATTTTTTGTGCTTGCAAAGCACTCAGTGCAGCCTTGCCAGGCTGCTGCACGTAATCAATAATCAATCACAATCAAAGACAGAAAGTAGATTCAATTAACATTAATAAAAAAGCCTTGTAAAGACAGAGCAGCTCCATAAAAGCTACTCTAAAAGACTGAGAAACAAGAGATTCCTGCCTTGAGAGCTGAGGTAGACTTTGGTCTTCTGCCTAATCTTCCTAGACCTGCTAAGTAGCAAAGACCCTTGCATTTTAGAAGTTATTTAATCACTACTTCAAACCATTATCCAGGATAAAACTCATTTGTAAGCACTTTCCCTGTTACTTACTTTCTGATAAATGATGGTCCAGTGTACCCATTGTGTACACCAACTTGTAGAGCCCCTCACAGTTATGATGGAAAAGACAGTGGAACAGAGAGCTCCCTAGCCAGATAACTTTTGGTGAGCAAAGAGGTCATTTCCATGTTTCATGCCTCTGGACTGCAGTAGTATGTTCTTCACTTAGCTCTTACTTTTCAAGAAAGGACTGATCCAGGGTTTTGCCTTCACTGAGGCTGTTGAGGTGCCCGAATTAAGTAAAGTTGAGGGAGGGAGAAGTTACATCAGAAAAATGGGCATGTGGGAAAAGGGGATCAAAAGGAAACCACCAAAACCCTGCATGGTCCCCCAATCCTTACCAGCTCATTTTCTTCATCCTTGTTGAGGAGCACACAATGATCCTTCCAAAGCTTTTTCTCCATCTCCCCACGTTGT
>VYZU01014404.1:23746-34831 GCA_013401355.1 Ceyx cyanopectus | reverse complement strand
GGAAACTCCACAACCCCCCTAGGCAGCCTGTTCCAGAGCTCTGGCACCCTCACTGAGAAAAAGTTCTTCCTTGTGTTGACCATAAACCTCTTGTGCTCCAACTTGCACCCATTGCCTCTCATCCTGTCATTGGATGACATTGAGAAGAGTCTAGCTCCATCCTCTCTACACTCACCCTTAACATATTGATAGACATTGATGAGGTCCCCCCTCAGTCTCCTCTTCTCCACACTAAAGAGCCCCAGCTCTCTCAGCCTCTCCTCAGAAGGGAGATGCTCCACTCCCCTAATCATCTTGGTAGCCTTGTGCTGGACTCTCTCCAGTAAATCTCTATCTTTTCTGAACTGGGGTGCCCAAAACTGGGGTCTCACCAGTGCAGAGTAGAGGGGGAGGAGAACCTCCCTTGACCTGTTGGCCACACTTCTCCTCATGCATCCCAGGATGCTATTGGCCGCAAGGGTGCATTGTTGGCTCATGACCATCCTCCTGTCCACCAGGACCCCCAGGTCTCTATCTCCAGAGCTGCCCTCCAATAGATCAGCCCCCAGCCTGTACTGATACATGGAGTTGTTGTGCCCGAGATGCAGCACCTTACACTTGCTCTTATTAAATTGCATTCAATTTCTCCCTGCCCAGCTCTCCAGTCTGTCCAGGTCTCTCTGGATGGCAGCACAGCCTGTTGGTGTATCAGCCACTCCTCCCAGTTTGGTGCCATCAGCAAACTTGCTGAGGGTGCTCTCTATCCCCTCATCCAGGTCATTGATGAAGATTCTTTTTTCTTAGCAGATAATACATTTGTATTAATTTGTATATTATGTTATTGTGTGGTAACAGTCATTATCCTTTGTAAACATTATATTGGGATAATAAGAACATTGTTAATGCTTTAAAAATGTTCTCTACATACTCTCATTTGGGGAAACATTAAGAGATTTTAGATTTAACAAGCAGCATTTTCCCCTTGGGATCATTCGTATAGAAAGCAAGCCAACTAAGCTAGTTTGTCCACTATGATAATTTAAGTCTTACATAATATATTAATGCAAAATGGTAACACTAAGAGANTTGTTGAGGCAGTAAAATAGTTGGCCTATAAGAGGTTAGCAAGCTCTTTGCATTATTACTTTGTAACAATAAAAGAAGAAACAAAAAGACATCCTATGCAGGGAAAAATAAATGTTTTCTATCATCCTGCTGGTAACCCCATGTTGTTCTCACAATTAGAATTGACATAGTTTGACAGATAGTCAGAAAAGGAAGAGGCTGATGAGATTACAAGGTGGAACATTCTCAGGTCAATATTAATATTCTATTGGGCTAAATCATAAGTCAAACACCAGAAGACAGATGAGCTTCACTTCACATAAACTGATGAACTCTTACTATTGTTGTTTAGCCATTAATTCAAAATATGGTCTATGCAGACATATCAAACCTACTCTTTAACTATTTATTTGATTAAATTGCGATGAAAATAAATGATCCAAATAAAATGAGTAGTTTTGAGGACTGCTGGATCATACTGTATGATGGGTTTTAAATAATTCAGTCCTTAATGGGTATCCAATATGCTTAAATTGTATTTCTAATTTTCCTTTAAAGAGTTTGCATCGCTAATTTGCTTCTAAGAGATTTCTGCCAATCAAGTTAAATACTTTCTGCAAACTGCTTATGTTCCTGTCAAAGTGTACTTGTTATACTAAACACCCACATTCTGTTCTAGTTCCATTTTAGTTTGTTGTTTTGTTTTGTTTTTTTTTTAATCTATCCTCCCACAGAGTGCTAGGGACTTCTTATTGATGGGCATTCAGGAAACTGAGCACAATATTTATTTTTAAAGCATATTCACGGAATCAGTGCAGCTCTAGACAGTACCTAAAAAGGAAAATCCTAGACTTTGAAAGATGAGTGTGGGCATTCTCACTCACCTCTTCCCAAAGCTGCTGTTGGGTGCCAGCAGTTCTTCCGTTCTTCAACAAGTCACAGTGCATGCCAAAGCCGACAGCACTTTGTAAATATTCCCTTCCAATGTTTTGCCTTCCAGGTACCAGAAAGTGTCAGGTAAACAGTAGAATTTGAACAGTTTATAAGCCCACGTGAGAATAAATGGCCTTTGGACAACACAGTTGTGTTCTAAGTGTAGTGTAAGGAATCACAGAATCACAGAATGTTAGGGGTTGGAAGGGATCTAGAAGATCATCTAGTCCAACCCCCCTGCCAGAGCAGGGTCACCTAGACCAAGTCACCCAGGAACAGATCCAGGTGGGGCTTAAGTGTCTCCAAAGATGGAAACTCCACAACCCCCCTAGGCAGCCTGTTCCAGAGCTCTGGCACCCTCACTGAGAAAAAGTTCTTCCTTGTGTTGACCATAAACCTCTTGTGCTCCAACTTGCACCCATTGCCTCTCATCCTGTCATTGGATGACATTGAGAAGAGTCTAGCTCCATCCTCTCTACACTCACCCTTAACATATTGATAGACATTGATGAGGTCCCCCCTCAGTCTCCTCTTCTCCACACTAAAGAGCCCCAGCTCTCTCAGCCTCTCCTCAGAAGGGAGATGCTCCACTCCCCTAATCATCTTGGTAGCCTTGTGCTGGACTCTCTCCAGTAAATCTCTATCTTTTCTGAACTGGGGTGCCCAAAACTGGGGTCTCACCAGTGCAGAGTAGAGGGGGAGGAGAACCTCCCTTGACCTGTTGGCCACACTTCTCCTCATGCATCCCAGGATGCTATTGGCCGCAAGGGTGCATTGTTGGCTCATGACCATCCTCCTGTCCACCAGGACCCCCAGGTCTCTATCTCCAGAGCTGCCCTCCAATAGATCAGCCCCCAGCCTGTACTGATACATGNTTTTTTTTTTTTGTTGGCTTGCGGGGTTTGGAGTAGTTTGTGATGTTCTTAGAAATACTCCGTAAGTTAAACAAAAAAAACAACATCAAAAAAAATCCTTTCCATCCTTAAATTAGATAATGGAATTAGAAGTGCTAATTCTTCAAAACAACTGAAAAAGAATCTATTCTTTTAAATAAAGAAAATGGTTGAATATTCTGATATCCAGTCAAGTTTTCATGGATGTTAAGCAGGTTTTTATCCTGCTGTGAAAATTGAGAAGGTTTGATATAGAATTTGTTGAGGCAGTAAAATAGTTGGCCTATAAGAGGTTAGCAAGCTCTTTGCATTATTACTTTGTAACAATAAAAGAAGAAACAAAAAGACATCCTATGCAGGGAAAAATAAATGTTTTCTATCATCCTGCTGGTAACCCCATGTTGTTCTCACAATTAGAATTGACATAGTTTGACAGATAGTCAGAAAAGGAAGAGGCTGATGAGATTACAAGGTGGAACATTCTCAGGTCAATATTAATATTCTATTGGGCTAAATCATAAGTCAAACACCAGAAGACAGATGAGCTTCACTTCACATAAACTGATGAACTCTTACTATTGTTGTTTAGCCATTAATTCAAAATATGGTCTATGCAGACATATCAAACCTACTCTTTAACTATTTATTTGATTAAATTGCGATGAAAATAAATGATCCAAATAAAATGAGTAGTTTTGAGGACTGCTGGATCATACTGTATGATGGGTTTTAAATAATTCAGTCCTTAATGGGTATCCAATATGCTTAAATTGTATTTCTAATTTTCCTTTAAAGAGTTTGCATCGCTAATTTGCTTCTAAGAGATTTCTGCCAATCAAGTTAAATACTTTCTGCAAACTGCTTATGTTCCTGTCAAAGTGTACTTGTTATACTAAACACCCACATTCTGTTCTAGTTCCATTTTAGTTTGTTGTTTTGTTTTGTTTTTTTTTTAATCTATCCTCCCACAGAGTGCTAGGGACTTCTTATTGATGGGCATTCAGGAAACTGAGCACAATATTTATTTTTAAAGCATATTCACGGAATCAGTGCAGCTCTAGACAGTACCTAAAAAGGAAAATCCTAGACTTTGAAAGATGAGTGTGGGCATTCTCACTCACCTCTTCCCAAAGCTGCTGTTGGGTGCCAGCAGTTCTTCCGTTCTTCAACAAGTCACAGTGCATGCCAAAGCCGACAGCACTTTGTAAATATTCCCTTCCAATGTTTTGCCTTCCAGGTACCAGAAAGTGTCAGGTAAACAGTAGAATTTGAACAGTTTATAAGCCCACGTGAGAATAAATGGCCTTTGGACAACACAGTTGTGTTCTAAGTGTAGTGTAAGGAATCACAGAATCACAGAATGTTAGGGGTTGGAAGGGATCTAGAAGATCATCTAGTCCAACCCCCCTGCCAGAGCAGGGTCACCTAGACCAAGTCACCCAGGAACAGATCCAGGCGGGTCTTAAGTGTCTCCAAAGATGGAAACTCCACAACCCCCCTAGGCAGCCTGTTCCAGAGCTCTGGCACCCTCACTGAGAAAAAGTTCTTCCTTGTGTTGACCATAAACCTCTTGTGCTCCAACTTGCACCCATTGCCTCTCATCCTGTCATTGGATGACATTGAGAAGAGTCTAGCTCCATCCTCTCTACACTCACCCTTAACATATTGATAGACATTGATGAGGTCCCCCCTCAGTCTCCTCTTCTCCACACTAAAGAGCCCCAGCTCTCTCAGCCTCTCCTCAGAAGGGAGATGCTCCACTCCCCTAATCATCTTGGTAGCCTTGTGCTGGACTCTCTCCAGTAAATCTCTATCTTTTCTGAACTGGGGTGCCCAAAACTGGGGTCTCACCAGTGCAGAGTAGAGGGGGAGGAGAACCTCCCTTGACCTGTTGGCCACACTTCTCCTCATGCATCCCAGGATGCTATTGGCCGCAAGGGTGCATTGTTGGCTCATGACCATCCTCCTGTCCACCAGGACCCCCAGGTCTCTATCTCCAGAGCTGCCCTCCAATAGATCAGCCCCCAGCCTGTACTGATACATGGAGTTGTTGTGCCCGAGATGCAGCACCTTACACTTGCTCTTATTAAATTGCATTCAATTTCTCCCTGCCCAGCTCTCCAGTCTGTCCAGGTCTCTCTGGATGGCAGCACAGCCTGTTGGTGTATCAGCCACTCCTCCCAGTTTGGTGCCATCAGCAAACTTGCTGAGGGTGCTCTCTATCCCCTCATCCAGGTCATTGATGAAGATTCTTTTTTCTTAGCAGATAATACATTTGTATTAATTTGTATATTATGTTATTGTGTGGTAACAGTCATTATCCTTTGTAAACATTATATTGGGATAATAAGAACATTGTTAATGCTTTAAAAATGTTCTCTACATACTCTCATTTGGGGAAACATTAAGAGATTTTAGATTTAACAAGCAGCATTTTCCCCTTGGGATCATTCGTATAGAAAGCAAGCCAACTAAGCTAGTTTGTCCACTATGATAATTTAAGTCTTACATAATATATTAATGCAAAATGGTAACACTAAGAGAATTTATAATTTTCAGGCAGGTTTTCATTCTGTTCAGAATGCAGAATGTGCAAACAAAGGAAGGAAGGATTTTTTTAAATTATTTTTATTTTTTTTGGCAGCGAAGTGCCTAATAAAAAGTGAAGGTGTTGACCCACTATTCATTTCTTATTTAAATTCTCCTTAGCTAAGAAAAATTCCTTTTTGAAATTCATCACTTGACTTCAATTGAAGTTTTGATAAAAGAACTTCTGTATTTGTTCTTGATAGTGAATTATTTTATTTTCTTTCCTCCCACTTTTTTAAAGGAGCTTTATGTGTATTGTACCATGATGTAACACATATGTGCAATAGTTCACATTTGCTGCAATTCTGGAACAGCAGCTTCAACCATGTAATTTCCCATTCACCCTTTCATCTGGTGAAGAAGCTTTCAGGGACTTGTAAATGTGTTTTGAGGCAATTCTACAAAATTTCAACTGCCAGCTTGTGATCTAGGTTTGTCCTCATAGCAGTTTTCCTGATTCTGCATTTCTTGAAGATCAATGATGGGAGTATTCTGTAATGTAACTAAGGAATTAGTTTGCCTTTTGTCCCTCAGAATTTGCTTCCAGTGTCTTAAAGAGCAGTTGTATCTCAATAAATGGGAAACAGAGACAACCGAATTCCCTCTCTGGCTGTTTGGATCATATATATAGAAGCGTTGTATAGCCAGATTAATCTGAAATATTTTATTTATTTTTTTTTGGCCATCTTTATTTTAAATTGATGTTATTTTTCTTATGTTCTAGTGAGTTTTGGTTAGCTTTGTTGAGTTTGTTTTGTTGGGGTTTTTTTAACCCTAGCTTCTTGACTTTCATGGAGCTTCATTAGTTCATACCACGTAAAAATCTCTCCTTGTATTTTTGACATCATTCACTTTAAAATACAGCTCAAATGCATGAGGTTAAAGTATTTCAGTGTCTTTCTCTGAAAGCTTTAGTGGGTAATTTGTCAAAGGTCTTTTATATATTATTCAGAAGACTTACAGCTAGCTGTCCATGTAGGTCCATGCTTTAATGGTAAACAATACAGAAAGTACATGAATAAGTAGGAGTCTGTAAGGATTATGTCTTGTGAAGTGTACACCATCAAGACAAGTAGTAGTATAAGGGCTTCTGCTTAGTAGCTACTTGGAAGGTCTAAAGAAAAATCTGCTAGAATCTCAGGGACAAAATTATTCCAGGTATCCCCACAATTATGCATTGGACTTCTAGGTGTGTTTGGTTTGTTTTCTAATTGCACTGTTTTAATGATTTGCATTTCCAGAAGACTTCTTCTGGAGACCAAATACCAATAGTAAAAGTCTTCAGTCCATTATACTTGCAACAAAATAGAGACTTGCTTCAGGAAATCAATTAGCTGCAGATGGTTTCTTCTCGGACAAGTCTTCATTACTAAGCTTATTATCTTTTAAGCTATGGTCTGAGTGTGGATTTGCCCCATGACATCTATTTGGGGAATACCAACCCCTGGGATGAATAAATTTGAGCTCTTGATCCTATACAAGTACTCATTACTAGATTTTTCAGAAGTTAAAACTTTCTTTTCTTCTAGTTCCTGAAGTGCACTCTTTAAATCACTGTGTCTAATACTGTCAACACAACAGTCAAGCTCTTACCTTTGAAAGTAGCAAAATCTGAGAGAGAAATCAGATTTATTCATCTGGGGTTTGTAGCTGTGCAAAATTTGTGACTCTGGAAGTTCTAGAACATGATTCATTCAGCTGTCTTGGCATCGAGAATATCTTTGGAGCAGTGTCTGTGCTGTTTTCCTAAATGCAAATAACAAGGTCATCATTCTGATGTGCTTTTTACTTCAGAAGAATATAATCACTGGGATGTATGGTTTTGAATTGCAATGCATATAACTTCAATTTAAATCATATTCTGGTACATCACTTTAGTTATTTCCATTACCTGCTGTCTTCCACCCTGCCAATCTTGCTGAGTTGGATTGTAGACAAAATTGTCTTGATCTTTAATATTGGTATTGGAAATTTTAGTACATTAAGAAACAGTTCCTTTCAGTTTTCTAGGATTTTTTTTTTATAAGATGTTGAAATTCAGGTATTTTTCAGTTTATCAACAACAAAAGCACTGTTACTATGAATTTAAAATATGTTGGGGCATGTACTATTTTCTGATTTTCTCATTTGGATTTATATTGTTTTTTTCAGCTAAATCTGCTTTAGTCAGTTGGGGTCCATTGAATGTGTGCTTTGCCTCAAAGTCATAATTCTCATGTCCTCTGTGATTCTTTTAGTTATTTTGTATCGCTTCAGAGTGACAGATTTAAGAGTTTTTATAGTTGTTGAAGTTGAAATGTATCTTGATTCTAGTCTCTCATGTTTTAGTAGAATCTGCAATAGAAATAAAATTTTACATATAGTAGAAATCTCTGGCAATCTTTTTCCTGGTATAGCAAATATACAGTTTGATAAACTTTTTTTAATCATCTGCTGCAGACTGATGAGAGACTGGCTTCCTATGGTTACATTCCTTGTTAACACAGGCATTTTTGTTTAAGTCATTTGAATTTCTGACTGTGAGCATATTGATGGTTTGCAGGTACTCAAAATACTCAAAGCATATGATCATTGATTACTGGAGATACCTTGATATACCATTTTTGGTGTCCACTTTTGATGCTGTACAAATGTTTCAGTTGAGACATTTGAGGAGTGAACTAGGCATTTTATGGAAGTTATGCAAAAGGGAGTGAATTCTTAGGAAGACTTTGTAGCTTTTTTGGTGATTTTTCTCTTGTGTTCATATAAATAGTAAGCGTTTTGTGCTGTCCTAAAGTAGGTCTTGTAAGTACCTTTTATAGTAATATTACAGGTTTTACAATGTATAGGGACACTTTATTTTGCTGAATGATCTTGAGAAAAAATGGACCTGTTTATTTCTTTTACCCACTCTCATGTGCACATACTTTTATTTTGAAAGTCACTAAAAGGATAATGAATGACAGTTGTGGATAATAGTGAAACAGGGATGAGAGAAATTGGTGTTCTAAAGATTTTTAGGAAAACCCAAGAAGTTTTCTTAAAGATCATTGCATCTTTTCTGTTTTGCCTTTAAAATACCTGACTTCAAAGCATGTCAAAAAGCCACACCACTAGATGCTTCTCTGTAGCTTTGCATTTATTAAGGAAGTTGTAGACTATCTTGGGCACAAATGTAACAAAGGTTTACCTGGCCTAAGTCTTCCAGAAGGAAATTATTTTCCATGTAAACAATAACATCCCATGTTTGCAACCTTTTGCAACTGTGTATAAAAGGACATAGGTGTAGATCTTTGATTTGTACCTATTAACTCTTGATGTTTTCCATTTGTTGGTAAAGTGGTTTTGAAAACTGAAGTGAATAGCTTCAATCAGGTTCATCGCATTGTACTCTTAGAAGAGGGTATTAGATCTTTCACAGAAAGGATATGACAACTGATTATTTCAGTTTAGAAACTAGTTTTTGAGCCACAGACACAACTGTTTGGTGAAATTTCTTAGCAAAACCACAAGTCATTTATTCTTCCATTCCTTTAAGTGGAGCAGAGCTTTTGTTTAACAAACTAAATGATAGTGACAGTTCTACATGTACAACACACGTTACTACAAAAAAAAAAAAAAATATCTAAAAATTTGCAGTAATAGACAAGTCTGGTAAAACGCGTCAAGCTTTTTTTCTGATGCTGTTTCTAAAATCATCTGGCTTTTCCAAGGTGCACACCAGACTCAGAGTTTCTAAAGTAACAGAGTGGCAGTCTCTTAAATATCAGTCAGTCACATTTTGCATCTAAAGACTGCAACCAGAAACCTTATGCACACATTTAATTCATAATTATTATTTTATAAATCCTGATACAAGGAAATTAATAATTTAGCTTATTTGCTCAAGGGATGCATTTCTTTTTGAATAGGATAGAAGATATTAGCAAGTTAATATCTTCCCACTGTGGAAAGTGAGTGAAAATTAATGAAGATAATAGGCTTTACTTAGATCATTTCATTATTGTCATAGCTTTACCTGCCCTGTTTTATGACTGGCTTATTGTCTGTAGTGGATTTATTATCTTAACTCTGCCTGAATTATTTTATAAAACAGCTAAAAGGGATCAAGTTACATAGAATAAGTATTTTTACATCTTGTTGCTTTCATTAATTCATGTTAAGTGGAATTACCACTTGCAACTGGCTANAATAGCACTGCTCTCATGAAATGTTAGCTTCAGACAAGAAGCGCAACCAAAAGGAGAAAAATACCTGAATTTGTCCAAAAGACTTGTTTTATTTTCCACTGTCTAATAGAAAATGGAGACAGTTTAGATAAAAATTAACAATACCTATGGGAAACATTGGTTTTGTGGGAAATTCATTGTACAAAATGAAAAGGCTTTAGAAATGGAAAATTCTTTCCTAACTCTGTGGGTTAGGTTATTAAATCTTTATTGTTGTTGCAGTTGTATTAGTTCAATAAAATACAGTAATATCAACACATCTCCACACTCTTCTGTGTGATATAAAATGCTCCCTTAACACTTGCATCAAGTAGCATCACTCCTTGCAAGTAGTAGCCAGGGCTTAGCTGCTGTTGCCAGCCAGCACATGTTTTTGTATTTGGTTTGCTAGGCATATTTGCTTTTCCTTCAGCTCTTCTTCTCTGTATGGCATGCCAGCATTTCTTAGTTCCATCACATCCTTATGCTTGCTTTCAGTTTTCATTTTTTCTCATGCCAATTTTTTTGCCAAATGTTCTGTTTCTTCTCTGGATGTGTTTGCAGCAGGCTCCCTCCAAGTGTCTCTTTTTCGTATTTGAACAGCTCATCAGCAGGCATATCAACTTCTCTTGCTGGGAATTTATTTTCTTCCTCAAAGAGATCTTTGCAGCTTGATGTTGACAGATTTTGTCTTCCCCGGAGGCAGTTTTCTTTAGGGTCTCTGGGTAGTCTGTCAGCTGCTTTTGTAGAAATAAAAAGGCAAACAACTATGCTAATTACTTCAAATATGGCTTACATGTAAATATTGCTACAAGTGGTGAGGATGTTGCTTTGACCCTTTATTCTGGACTTAATTGTTTAGACTATATATGCATCTTTATGCTTTGCAAGAATCTAGTTTCCTTTCAAAAAAATTATTTTAAATTAGAATATTTAATGGGCTTTTGGTTTCTTTATAAAGATTTCAGCATCTGTTGATTCAAAAGACTCCTTTAACCAGGCTGAAAAAAAATGTTTTTCTTCCTCTTCTTCTGCACCAGAAATATGAGTCTAATACAGTAGGAACTTCTACTCCTTTTCAATGATAGCACTGTAATTTTAAGTGACAAGTGGAAATGCTAATACTGTTACAGATGTATCTGGGTTATTTAATAGCAGTAATCAGAAAACAGTGGTCAATAGCTGTTGCGTTCCTAAAACTCCTCACCTTTAACCCTGGGAATAGCTTTCATTACCTCCTGTTAACAGAAGGCCTACACATAGAAGGTCTCCAAGGCAGCTAAGGTCATGCTCAGTCTGATGTCTTCTGGTAGTCCCAGAGTTGTGTGTGTGCATGCTGAGCACACCCTACTCCTCTGACCTCTTCCCTTAGTATATTACTACACACCCAGATTCACTGAACATATATACTTCTTGGTAGATAGGATTATGTAAGG
>VYZU01014404.1:0-12722 GCA_013401355.1 Ceyx cyanopectus | reverse complement strand
TTTATCTCCTCCTCTGGATCATTATGGGTTGTTATTTTCAAGATAGGTTTCAAATAAAAAACAAGGTCCAAATTATTCACAGGATCTAAACACATGCTTAAGTTAATATTTTACTTTTATGGGAATTTCTATTGATTTCAATAGAACTACTTATTATGTTCAAAGGTGATTATTTTCTGGGTCAGGGGTTAGTATCACATAATTCTTAGCAAAAATACTACATTTATTAGGCTTTCCTTAGTTAATAAGGCTTAGTTAAAATTTATCTGTGAAGTTTAGATTAGCAGGAATGTTCATATTTCTCCAGCATTTGGAATTCAGTAGTTTTGTTGGAGATCATATGTGGAATAAATTTCAATTTTTAAAAAGCTTCTATTATAATGCACATTTATTTATCTAAAAAGATCCTCTTTTAAACCCATAAGAGCTTAATGCCATAATTGCTTTTAATGTCTTGGCCGAATGTGAATTAACAAAACCCATCGGAAAATGTGATTATCTGCATCCTTAATTGTAGGGTGACCCCTCTCTTTGTGAATTCCAAATCACCTCATTATATTCAAGTCCTACATAGGTGCTACCACTGGGAAAGGTATTATGGATCTCCTGTAATAACAATAATAATGAATAATAATTAATAAAAAAGATGGAATGGCAGCTTGGTTGGTAGCCAAGACAATCCTATGCTTTTGGATTAACAGTTTGTTTTTTTTTTCCCATTTTTATCATACTACATCTACTGTGCTTAATCACTACATTATATTTTACCAGTTAATAGGTAGATAAACTCTAAAAGCACACATATCTTATTTGAAAAAACGTTTCGGTTAAATCTATACAATGAAAAAGTAGGAAATGAAGGGCACAGAAAAGCACAAGCTTCTGGCTTTCTTTACCCAATTTTGATCAAATTTCTTTCTCTAGTGAATCCCTGATTATTCTAATAGGCTTTCAGTGATTGGGAAGCCAGGATAAGAGCCTGCACGGGTCAAGAGGATCAAGAATTTGTAAAACAGTTTTTGGGAACACAGGTTATGGTTTTGTTCTTTTCCTATCAAAATATCTAATCCAAAACAGTGTTAGTAGAGTTTTAGAATCCCTGTTGGGAATCGATCTGCTAATAGTGTCACTAAATATTTGGCATCCTGAGAACACTATTCATATTGGAAGCATATCACAACTGTCTATCCTCCTAGCCTGTATGAGCTCTTTTCTCTTGAAGACCCAGGTTTAACAGCCAGCGGGACATGGGGTAATTCTTCTTGCTCTAAACCTGAAATTCCATCATGATGTGGGCAGGATAAACACATGCAACTCAGCATTCATATTCTTTCAGTTGCAGACAGCCACTAATGACCTTCAGGGAAAATGACTGTTTTTTCTGTGTGTTATATTAAGAAGCCAAATGCCATACTAATTAATTTTAAAAAGAATCATAGAGAAGAGCAGTGACTGTTAGGGTAGGGAACTGCAATAAGTGGGCAAAGGTAACATTAATGTGTTTTACTATGAAAATTACTGAAGCAATTTACCCAGAAACTGTAGCCATTATCAGAATTCTTAACACCTAGGTTTCTCATTCTCTTCTGTAAGCATTAATCATATTTTATTTTTAACCAGAAACCTCAAAGCAGAATTAAATTAAGTGAAACTTTAATAATGAAATTGCATACAGTATTATTCAGAAGTTATGCAGAGAAGCTTTAATATACTCCATTAGGCAGTGAAAAATGTTGAAAGGATATGGTTAATGTTCATCTTCAGTCAGTTTCTCTTTTTATTACAAGAATTTTGCTATTGACTTCAATGGGAGGAAACCAGCCTCTGCTGAGGTGGTATAATAGTGTGGGTTAGTCTCCTGAGTCACTCAGAGAGGATTATAGAATAAATTCAAACTGAATGATGACACCTGTTATCACACAGAGAAGAAGAGACTTATTAAAAAGGGCAGAAGTAGGGCTGAACTGGAGACAGATTTTGGATGATTGGCCTCAACAGGGTTGTTGAGGAGGCAGCAGCAGAGCAGAATGTAATGCACCTGAAGGGCTGGGTACTCAAAATCTTGTGTCAGCTCTGCCAGCCTCAACTTGGGTGGAACAGGATCACTGTTCCCCCTGACTATCAGGTGAAAATAAAGGTAGTGGGGATGCTGGGTTTAGCCTCTCTCAAGCATTCTACATGAGTTTGAATGGAGGAATGAAGAGAGGAAGAAAGGGTAAAAATAAATAATTTTCTTCCATTTTCAGGATTAATCAAAGCTATGGACTTGAAATTACTGGAAGCATGGACATCAAGGATGAAAGTTATCAAGTTCAAGGAGCAGTGTGTCTGAAGGAAAGGATGCTTCACTGCAATGTGTTACAGCATGTCTACCACACGCTTCAGCAGTGTGGAAAGTACGTGCTCCTTTTGAGTAATCAGTCTTTGTGGCCTTAGCCAGACTCTCCGTCTGCTGCCTTGTAAGATTTCTGGCAGTGATGTAATTGTTAGACTTGAAAGACATTTCTCCTTAAACAGAGGGGAAAATGACAATATTTTCCCACAGGATCAGTTATCTGTTGGTCTCAAAATTCACATCAAGTATACAAGTATCTCCAATCTGAAAAGAAGAATGTATACAGGACCTATATTTCCCACCCTGTTTGTTTGTCTGTTTATCTTGTTATTATTGCTGAATCTCTTACAGAGAAACAGAAAAGGAATAGAAAGAAACTAGAAGGAAATGTCACATACAGGTAAAGGACTTCCCTTAGGCTGTCCCTGGAAGTGCACCTCTGGGGCTGAGAAGAGCTGCTCTTCAAGCTGATTAAAGATGGTCCTCTGACTTCTGGTTACTAAGCAGAGAAAGACAGAAAGATCAATTTTTAAGGGGATGAAAAGAAAGTGAAGACTAGAAGAACTGGGACATCATGCTTTCCCAGAATTACTGTTACACAGCAAGAGGTGAATGTCTTAATGGGAGAGAGATGATGAGACTTTATCACTAAGATCTTAATGTCAGAATTCTTTGCTGTCTATCTCCTCTCTTAATAGCAGTAGAGTTTGGCCAAAACCTGTAAAGCTTTAGAAGTTAATAGGAATAAAATGTAATCTAAGCAAGTATTCTTGTCAAGGGAAACCTATGGTTGTACTACCTAGACAGTGTACCCTTAGGAAATCTGAGTGTATATGCAAAGTGTTCTGCAAATTTCAAACATTGGGTGGAATGTATTAAAAAATATGGGAGTCTTGTTCCTTTTCCCTGCCCCAGTAAAAATCCCTAAAATAGTATCAATTCTACAATCTATCTTCCCATCACATATTTCATTAAAGTGGGTTCCTGGTGTTTTCATGTCCAGAATGGCACAACCCTAACCAGTGTTATATTTCAGATGCTGGTTTTCCCTCCTTTCACTCTATGCATACTACTAAGAAAAAAATAATTAGTTGGTCAGTGATGACTAAAGAATTAACAAAAACAAAGTTCTTAAGAGGTGGAATTTATAAGTCAGCTTGAAATGAACAGGAAAGTCTGAGTTTCTTGATAACATATGAGGGTTTTTTTTCTTTCTAGTTAATTGAAATCAGTGTGAAGAAAAAGCAACTGATTCAGAACAAGTCGTCAACATTGCTTCATTTTCATATAAAATATTATTACTGTCAGTGGTCCAGGCAGTGATCAAGACAGGATGTTGGAGCTGGGAAGTAGACCAAAAAGAACTAGTAACTCTTTTTTTTTTTTTTTTCCCTGTGGAAACAGAGATAAATGACTAATAGGAGGTAGACTATAATACAATGATAGAAAGGGGAAAAAATGCTGATGCTCCTATTAAATAAATCAGTAATGTCATTATGGTAGTTACTGTACTATGCCTTATATTGGTATTAGGCCTACTAATAACCCCCTATTATATATTGCCCTAATTTCTGTCTTTAAATAGTACCTCGGGCAGCATGTGTATAAATTTTATACCACGTGAGTAACATTTCCTTTATTAATGTAAAATGAAACATCATTATATCAAAATCAGGATTGAGTTAGACCACTTCTTTTGTTCAAATGAAATTGCTTAAACAGCACCCTTGAACTATTACTCTGCAAAGGTTTACTTTGAAGCTATACAGTGGAAGAGAAAGAATCATCTTTCCTACTGTCTCTAACATTTTGAATACTTATTTTCACATATAAAGACTGAGATTCCTTGTTGGCATTAGGACAATAACCTTGTTGTATTTCAAATACACAATCTACACATAAGCTCTTTTCTTTTACAAACAGTTTATGGCCATGACTTTCCAGATGCAGCTGTGATTTAACAGACCAGCTGTTACACAGATGTCTCATGAAAGGTAAGTGGCATTGGTAGGGTTGAAGGTTAAATGTCTTTGAAGTCCCAAACAGCAGTAACAGTGGTCAAATAATACATGCCTTGTGCGAGCCAATTCTTTCTACACACTTTGATAAAATTTGGACTACTATACTAGTAGTGCTGCAATATGAAAGTATCTTGTAAAATTATCTTGTAAAATGTTCTACATTTTTGTTCTGGAGTCCTCACATTTGTGACAGGCCACAGCTGGTATCCCTCAATATGGCATTAACAGATAAGATTGTCAACTGCTTTATCGGTTACTGGTGTTTAGAGATACCTACTTGGATAGAGTACAACTAAAATAAGCCTATAAATGCAAACTAAGACCTTTAGCATGTAGTCCACAGGGGATAGGAGTATCCTATTAAAGTAAATTAACCTTTTGAGTGTAATAGGCTTGGGTAGAAATATTTAGCCTGAAATTTGAGATAAAAATATGTTTAGTTTTGGTGAAAATTCAGTTCCTAGGACAAAATCATTAGCGTGCTGATTTTGCTGAAATTATTTTAGTCAAAGGAACTTTTCACTGCAAATGAGATTGTTTCCATCAAGCAGAAAACTTTGGGTTTATTCTGTTTTGATTTGGTTTTTTTTGTTGTTGTTGTTGCTTTGGTTTTGTTCTCCTGAACATTTATAAGAAAAAGTTTTTCTTTTGCCAAGTTGTAAAATATGAAGACATATAGGCAGCTGGTAAAGCTGTCATTTCTCCAGAGAATTCTTTGGACCTGTAACAGTGTCTGAGTTTGTCACATCATTTCTTTCCACTGGTAGTTAAGAGTTTTCTGTAATGATCAATTAGTGTTCATGCAATATGTGTGATTTGGCAGGTGCCCAATATGAAGCTGTGCCTTTTTTTTTTTCTGTAGATTGGCTTGGTGCTGGCTTTTGTACTCTCAGAAGCTTATTTTTTTTGGCAGTCAGAATTGTAGGTTCTGGATGTTTCAAATAAGTTATAAACACCAATATTGCCTTTTTTTTGGAGGGGGAGGGGTGTAGGGGGGGGGAGAAGCAATAAACAATAAAAAAAAAACCAGTGTCTGCTGTGCCATATTTTTAAAACAGGAAAATTGAGTCCTTTCAGTTGTCCAACTGAAAAACATTGGTTTGCATCACTGACAATACAATTGTTCTATCAACAGGCTCAACTTTATATATGATCAAACAAAACAAGGCAGTTGTAATGTTTTTTCAATTAGAGGAAAAACTTCAAGGAGCTAATGACATGAGGGGAAATTCCCTGGGCCACGTATGCAATACAGAAGCATGTTCACCCAGGTACACACAGTGGCCACAAGTACAAGCTATCTATTTGGGTAATCTTTTGTGTATTTAGAGATTTTAATGACATCACTTTCATAACAGATGTGGATTTCTTCATTTTACTGGAGTTTAAAGGTAGGACTCTATATTACTGGAATTATATTATTACATTTTTGTTTGTTTGTTTGTTTGTTTTTAATGTTTCCTCTTTGGTTCTGCTTTTGTTTTGGTTTGTTTTCAAGACCAAATGTGATCTTTTTACTTTTGAAGATTTTTAACATGAATATTTTTTGTGAAATACACAAAAATACCACAAAGCTTTTAAAATTGTACCTTTATAAAGAAAGGCACATCTGAATGCATGTGCATAAATTCTTCCTGTTTAAATATCATTGTTTTCAAGGACAATAAGGAATAGTATAGCAGGTCTAATTTTGTGAATAAACTGAAGTTACCCTTCAATTATAGTCCTGTTAAGGTCATTATATTTCTAAAAATTAAAAGTATATATAAAAAACTAAAACACAACAAAACAAAAACAATGTACATGTGGTATTTTCAAGAAAGAGAAGGACTGGTCTAAAACATTTGGGATTCAGGAGTAAACTTGTAAACAAGCAGAGATTGTATCAATTCAGGCCATAGTGCATTTTGCATTTTGAAGGTAGAATGCCTAAATTCAGAATAAATCAAAATCAGGCTATACTTCTGGTCAATACATGAAAGAATTAGTGACTTTTCCTGAATTACTTGTTTCTTTTACTGTGTTGAAACAGGCATCTTTTGCAAATTTTGCACTTATCACTCTATATTTAATATATACTTAATTAATATTATTTCATATTATGTCCTTTCAACTATTGCACTCTCTCCCCGGTCCATAGGAAAATTTCTGTTGTTAGTCCTTTGAAAGCACCATCACTGTGCCTGCTTTACCAGAGGAAAGACCACACTCTCAGCTTTTTGAAGAAATTCTGAAGCCCTGATCATTCACAAAATCACAGAATCATTTGACTGGAAGAGACCTTTAAGAACATCAAGTCCAACCATTAACCTTACACTGCCAGGGTCCCTAAACCATGTCCCCCAGCACCACATCTACACGGTTTTTAAACACTTCCAGGGATGGGGACTCAACCACCTCCCTGGGCAGCCCATTCCAATACCTAACCACTCTCTCTGTAAAGAAATTTTTCCTGATATCTAACCTAAATTTCCCTTGGCACAACTTGAAGCCATTCCCCCTCGTCCTGTCATCTTTAACTAAGGCGAAGAAGTCGACCCCCACCTCCCTACAGCTTCCCTTCAGGCAGCTGTAGAGAGCCATAAGGTCCCCCCTAAGCCTCCTCTTCTCCAGACTAAACAATCCCAGCTCCCTCAGCCTTTCCTCATAGGAGAAACTCTCCAGACCCTTCACCAGCTTTGTTGCCCTTCTCTGAACTCGTTCCAGTACCTCAACATCCTTCTTGTAGTGAGGGGCCCAAAACTGGACACAATACTCAAGGTGAGGCCTCACCAGCGCCGAGTACAGGGGTACAATCACCTCCCTGCTCCTGCTGGCCACAGTGTTCCTGATACATGCCAGGATGCTGTTGGCCTTCTTGGCTGCTTGGGCACACTGCTGGCTCATATCCAGTCGACTGTCTACCAGCACCCCCAAGTCCTTCTCCAATGTGCAGCTTTCCAGCCACTTCTCCCCAAGTCTGTAACGCTGCAGGGGGTTGTTATGACCCAAATGCAGGACCCTGCACTTGGTCTTGTTGAACCCCATGCAGTTGGTTTCAGCCCATCTCTCCAGCCTGGCCAGATCCCTCTGCAGAGCATCCTGACCCTCAGGCAGATCGACACACCCACCCAATTTAGTGTAATCTGCAAACTTTCTAAGGATGCAAGTAAAGGCATAGGCAGCCATTTTCTGTAGAAGAATGTTATGGGAAACAGTATCAAGGCTTTGCTAAAATCAAGATAGACAACATCCACAGCTCTTCCCTCATCTACTAGATGGGTCATGTTATCATAGAATGAGATCAGGTTTGTCAGAAAAGATCTGCCCTTCATAAACCCATGTTGACTGGGCCTCATTATCTGGTTGTCCCATATATGTCCCATAATAACAGTCATGATGATCTGCTCCATCAGTTTACCTGGCACTGAGGTCAGACTGACAGGTATGTAGTTCCCTGGGTTTTCCGTCTTACTCTTCTTGTATATTGGCGTGATGTTTGCAAACCTCCAGTCAACTGGTACCTCTCCTGTCAGCCAGGACTGTTTGAAAGCAATAGAAAGTGGCTTGGCGAGCACCTCCGCCAGCTCCTTCAGAACTCTTGGATGAATTTAATCTGGCATTGTCACACTTGTGTCATGATATACTTGCTACTACTTGCAACTATGCTTTACTTTAAAAAGACTATCTAGCATATAATATTTCTTTGTCTATGTATTTATATGGATAGAAGATTATGAGATGGTAATATCATCTTTCCACCATTCTACAGCAAACTGAGCTACAACTTTATGTTTGATAAGTGTGCTTTTTTTTAAAAAAAAACCACACCTAAAAATATTTTTTTTAAAAAAATGGCACAAGTGATTTTTATTTATCTTTTTAAATTTTGATTATTTTTTTTTTTCTTTTACATCAGTAATGGTACAAATTTCAATATATATTTGCTCTTGGAACAGTCATCTTAACTACCATTTGCTGAACAGGGAAAAGCTTTACAGCTTCAGAACTCTGTAGCATTTCTTTGAGTATCTTTCAGAATCACAGCAGGGTCAGTTTGTCCCCTCTATGGATTTTTCTATCAGCAAACTCTCACCCACAAACAGATGTTGCTCTGGCATGGGAGGGCTATGAGCACAGTTGCCATCTGCTCTCTAACTGTCCAAGCAGCTCCAACTCTGGTGCCACTTTCATCGCAAGCCTGTGAGAGCTCAGAAAACACTCTTCTCAATCCAGAGGGTATCTTACTGTTGCTTATCCCCCTGGAGAAGATGATGAGCTGCTCCTTTGTGTCAAAGGAGGCAAAAAACAGTGTGCAGAGCTTATAACACATGGGAATGCTGGGATCTGATGTATTTTAGAAGGATGAAGGGGATTGGGGGAAAATATTTAAAACTTGCTTTGAGGTTCCATAGGCCATCCAGTGTAATACTTGATCCTCACACTGGTTGTGGAAACATGTGAAAAAGCATTAGACTTGTAAACTGGAGAGCATTGAGATTACTTCCAGTGCCAGAGTCCTACAATAAAGACATGTAGCTCTGCTGCAGTAACCAAGTACCTGTAGCACCTATTTGGGTAAGGCTGTGTGTAGACTTGACTCTTAACAAATGCAATGAAATGACTTTTTGAATGTGTCCATCCAAATTGAAAGCATAATTCTCATATTCATCATGCATTTTCTTTCTGTTTTAGAGCCCTACATAAGAACATCTCATTTGATGCTGTGCCTTTTTTAAGTTGGGAGGAATTTTTCTGAGTAATTTGAAGTGATCTGGTCATTGCAGTGGGAGGACAAGGATCACCATGGGGAGCAATTCACAACCCTGCTGGAAGTCATTGCCTGCATCAAGGATTAACCAAGATTCTGCAAAACAGAATAAGCTTCTCTACAGGAAGCTGTCTGACCTCAATCAGGTTAAGGAGGAAGTTTGAGACTAAAAGGATGGAAGAAAGAGCACCTCTGATTTGATGTTGTCTGGATGTGTTTCATGTGAAGCTTTAGATTTTTGTTTCTTTAGTCTTTAATCACTGGAAATGAACTGTGCAATCCTGCACAACTATACCAAGATGCTATACATTCTTTTTTTCCTTCTTTATTTTTTCCCCCCTTTTTGTTAAAAAAAAAAATCAGCCTTGTATCACCATAGGTACTATACATACAAGATGTGGTAAACATACAAAAAATACCCCAAGGAAACATCCTCAGAATAATGTATTGTCAAAATAGTGCCTAGAAAATCATAAAGTCAATCTTAAAATGCTCTTATGTAAGAAAGGTCCTAAATTACTTCCATATTTAAAAATGAAATGGTACTAAATGTACTACATTTGTTTTTATCTATTCAGGAATATTGACAGAACCTATTAAAGTCATGAAAACAAAAATAGTTTTGTAAGTAGGTTTAGAAAAAACATCAAATAACAAAAGTGTTCTGTCAGAAAGAAAAAAAGAGAGGAAGAAAACAAGACAGGAAATTATTATCTTCCTCTAACTTTAAAAAAACTTTTTTTTAACTTTTAAAAAAAAGGAGATAAACTGTAGTTAGCCAAATCCTATTTGCTTCACAAATATGTATTACTATTTATTTAGGAGATTTTAGTTCCTTAGTTTGCAATAACAAGTAGTTCATGTCATTGACAGCCATCAGAGATTAATTAGTTTGGGGTTTGGTTTTTTTTTTGATGATCATTTAACATGCAGCCTAGGTGATTTTTGAGGAAGATAATAATTNTACAA
The DNA here is from genome assembly GCA_013401355.1 of Ceyx cyanopectus. NCBI lineage: Eukaryota > Metazoa > Chordata > Aves > Coraciiformes > Alcedinidae > Ceyx > Ceyx cyanopectus. The sequence continues at coordinate 2,647 of VYZU01014404.1, read as the reverse complement.
CTTTATGTTTGATAAGTGTGCTTTTTTTTAAAAAAAAACCACACCTAAAAATATTTTTTTTAAAAAAATGGCACAAGTGATTTTTATTTATCTTTTTAAATTTTGATTATTTTTTTTTTTCTTTTACATCAGTAATGGTACAAATTTCAATATATATTTGCTCTTGGAACAGTCATCTTAACTACCATTTGCTGAACAGGGAAAAGCTTTACAGCTTCAGAACTCTGTAGCATTTCTTTGAGTATCTTTCAGAATCACAGCAGGGTCAGTTTGTCCCCTCTATGGATTTTTCTATCAGCAAACTCTCACCCACAAACAGATGTTGCTCTGGCATGGGAGGGCTATGAGCACAGTTGCCATCTGCTCTCTAACTGTCCAAGCAGCTCCAACTCTGGTGCCACTTTCATCGCAAGCCTGTGAGAGCTCAGAAAACACTCTTCTCAATCCAGAGGGTATCTTACTGTTGCTTATCCCCCTGGAGAAGATGATGAGCTGCTCCTTTGTGTCAAAGGAGGCAAAAAACAGTGTGCAGAGCTTATAACACATGGGAATGCTGGGATCTGATGTATTTTAGAAGGATGAAGGGGATTGGGGGAAAATATTTAAAACTTGCTTTGAGGTTCCATAGGCCATCCAGTGTAATACTTGATCCTCACACTGGTTGTGGAAACATGTGAAAAAGCATTAGACTTGTAAACTGGAGAGCATTGAGATTACTTCCAGTGCCAGAGTCCTACAATAAAGACATGTAGCTCTGCTGCAGTAACCAAGTACCTGTAGCACCTATTTGGGTAAGGCTGTGTGTAGACTTGACTCTTAACAAATGCAATGAAATGACTTTTTGAATGTGTCCATCCAAATTGAAAGCATAATTCTCATATTCATCATGCATTTTCTTTCTGTTTTAGAGCCCTACATAAGAACATCTCATTTGATGCTGTGCCTTTTTTAAGTTGGGAGGAATTTTTCTGAGTAATTTGAAGTGATCTGGTCATTGCAGTGGGAGGACAAGGATCACCATGGGGAGCAATTCACAACCCTGCTGGAAGTCATTGCCTGCATCAAGGATTAACCAAGATTCTGCAAAACAGAATAAGCTTCTCTACAGGAAGCTGTCTGACCTCAATCAGGTTAAGGAGGAAGTTTGAGACTAAAAGGATGGAAGAAAGAGCACCTCTGATTTGATGTTGTCTGGATGTGTTTCATGTGAAGCTTTAGATTTTTGTTTCTTTAGTCTTTAATCACTGGAAATGAACTGTGCAATCCTGCACAACTATACCAAGATGCTATACATTCTTTTTTTCCTTCTTTATTTTTTCCCCCCTTTTTGTTAAAAAAAAAAATCAGCCTTGTATCACCATAGGTACTATACATACAAGATGTGGTAAACATACAAAAAATACCCCAAGGAAACATCCTCAGAATAATGTATTGTCAAAATAGTGCCTAGAAAATCATAAAGTCAATCTTAAAATGCTCTTATGTAAGAAAGGTCCTAAATTACTTCCATATTTAAAAATGAAATGGTACTAAATGTACTACATTTGTTTTTATCTATTCAGGAATATTGACAGAACCTATTAAAGTCATGAAAACAAAAATAGTTTTGTAAGTAGGTTTAGAAAAAACATCAAATAACAAAAGTGTTCTGTCAGAAAGAAAAAAAGAGAGGAAGAAAACAAGACAGGAAATTATTATCTTCCTCTAACTTTAAAAAAACTTTTTTTTAACTTTTAAAAAAAAGGAGATAAACTGTAGTTAGCCAAATCCTATTTGCTTCACAAATATGTATTACTATTTATTTAGGAGATTTTAGTTCCTTAGTTTGCAATAACAAGTAGTTCATGTCATTGACAGCCATCAGAGATTAATTAGTTTGGGGTTTGGTTTTTTTTTTGATGATCATTTAACATGCAGCCTAGGTGATTTTTGAGGTCCTTCTTACTCTACTTTGTTATCATTGGTATGTATTGTAGAAATAATTCACGCAGTTACTATCTATACAGATGTAGTAATGCACATTTTAATGGTAAATTGTGAAGAAGCACTTGAAAAAAAGAGAAGTGATGACTAAGAGTAAAAAGAGAGAAAACATTTGGAAATAAACTGTAATTTGGTGTAGGCCTTATTATGTGTGTGCGCTGTGGTTTAGCTCCAGCCAGGAGTTAAGCACCAAGCAGCTGCTCACTCACTCCCCCCACCAGTGAGATAGGGGAGAGAATAATAATAATTAAAAAAAAAAAACAAAAACCTCATTGGTTGAGATAATGATAGTTTAATAAGACAGAAAAGGAAAAAAAAAGGCAATTATAAAAAAAAAATAATTAGAATATTTAAAACAATTACTGCACAGTGTAATTGATCACCAGTTGACAGCCAGTGCTCAGTTCATTCGGTGTCCCCATACCAATTCTCTTCAGTTTTATATACTAGGCATGACATCTGATGGGCTGGAGTATCCCTCTGGTCATCTGTCCTTGCTATGTCCCCTCCCAGCTCCTTGTGCATCCCTATCCTCTGCTGACAGTGCAGCATGAGAAGCTGAAAAGTCCTTGACTTAGTGTATATACTGCTCAGAGACAGCTAAAACATTGCTGTGTTATGAACATTGTTCTCCAACAGATCTGCAAACTCGCTCAAATGCATG
>VYZU01014399.1:4192-20903 GCA_013401355.1 Ceyx cyanopectus | reverse complement strand
CCTGTAAAACAGAAAAATATCTGTATATAGTCTATCCTCAGTTCTATTCCACTACTTCTATTGACAGGATGTAGTGCTATGTAATTGAAGTAACTGAGACAATAGCATCAGTTTTACTGGTGGTCTCACAGCAGTGACAGATCTGACAGACCCAGAACTATTTGAGTGGCACAAGGGTTTTGCATGACTGGCAGAGGTGGTCTATGAATTGGAAAGGTACACTAAGCGATATGTTTAAGGCTCTGCTATGTCTTAATATATCATCACTTAGTGTGAGAGAAAAAACAGTTGTGGGCTGTTCTCATTGCCAGATGATAATCTCCAATATCCCATGTCCCATTTCCTCCTTTTACACAAATAGTAATAGGGTTGGGGTGTCAGGAATGTTTTCAGGTCAAGAAATTCTTGTGAGATTTGGCATTCATTGTGCAAACATGTTTAAGGCTATCAATATTACTGCTAGGTCTACTTGCCATGTGCCTGTGGAGATAAAATGGGCACAAGAATAAGGTGCCCTAACTCATGTGGGTGAAAGTCCCCAGCCTCTGCATCCACTTCCTAGAATCTTTAGGTATTTTAACTCATCAAACTAAGCAGCATTTTTCAAGCACAGCAATCCTTGCTCTTTTTCCATCCTTCTTTTAACACTTTTGAAAATCAAAATGATACAATCCATTCCTCGACATGAATATTATGTGTGTCAGGGAACAGCAATGGCTGGCTTCTTCCTAAGGGAGGATGACCTCAGCAAGGAGGATGACCTCAGGTGCAGGGATCAAGTCAAGTAAGTCACGTACANGGTACAGGGCTACATGCATAAACAACTAATATATAGCTCAAGAAGGGTTTGAAGATACAGGACTGAGCTTAAATGGAGTCCCCTGGCCACGGGAACGAATGGAGGTCCACAAAGAGGCTGGTCAGGGTGATTAGGGACTTAGTGCCCTCACAAAGTAGTCACTAACAAATTCTTGGCATGGTGCACAGCTAACCAGAAGGAGATGTTTGACCTGCAAAAAGAGCTGAGTGAGTTGCTGTTGCTAACAAGATGTAAAAATTTTGAGGGTACTTGCAGATCACAGAGATGATTGCAGATCATGGGGCTGTCATGTCACATGTTCTGTGAGAAAGAAGGTGATAAAAAGGGGAAGACTGATTACTGTGTCACTCTGTAGTGATAAACATTTCAGTAAACTACATTGCTCTGTAGTTCATGTCCACTTAATGTTTTACGTTTCTTAAGCCTAACATGGTGACACTCTTCCATCTGCATGGCTATCAGAGGAAAAAGAAATATTCCACTCTTACCATGCAGTGGCTTATACACATGGCCAAAAGGAAAATACTCAAATTCATTGGGCATTACAAAACAGAAGATAAAAAGTGGGCACCTAACTTCTTGGGTGGCTCCACAGCCAAAAACAGGGTGCTGACAACTTTAGTATTTTATGGGTACTTTTCCCATAGCTGTGTCAAATGCTACCGTGGAAATGACTGAAACCCTCTGGCAGGGATCACCTTTGGGCACTCCTGTTATACAACACAACAAAGGATGGATCACCTGAAGAGAGCAGGCATTAACATTGGTTTTGTGCCAGTGCACATGTGGGCTGCTGTGACAAAGCCAAATGGGAGCTTGTGCAGTTCTTGGCTGGGATGTAATGCTACTGGAGGTGAGCTTATGAGCAGTGGGACATATGCCTTTTATCTTTATGAAATCAGCAGTCCTGATGAGAAGATAAGTTACTATGATTTTACTTATCTTCACTCCATCAACATCTTACAAAGTGTATGTCTTCTCTCATGTTTTCTGTTTTAATCAAGGATTAGTGATCAGCACATTGCTGATCTGGAGACAGATTGAAGGCAAGCAGATTACCATCAGGGGTGAACTTTTCCCTGTTATCTGACAGCATATGTGGTGTTTCATATGGCTGACAGTCCTCTGTAGGTGCTGCTGGTATTCTCTCATACAACAGCCATTCCTAAAATCAAGCTGCGTTGCTTTCATTAGCATTTGTTGCCCATCCACAAATACAGCCACAAAATGTGTATCTTAGTGTTTCAAGTCAAAAGCGTTCTAAGCATAATTGCTGCTAAAAGCATCGTTGTCTATCAACATAGTAACAACAAGCTCAGGCAGCTGTCCCAAAAAACAAATTTTCTGGTTGCTGACATGGCTGCCTGCCTGTTATGTTGAATGCTTTCATGCCCACCCGGTCAACCAGGTATTTAGCACTGGTCATGTGTAAAGGCTCAGTGTATCCCAAATCCACCCTGTGTGCCACCTACACTCGTTTCATAAACAGCGAGCCACAGGTAATAACTGGCTTGCAAGCCCCTGTTGCCAGGGAGCTCATTAAACAAATGATGTCTTTGTTGCACATCCGCCTAATTTTCATATCCACTTGGTTCTACAAAAGCTTATCTTGAAAAAATAGATCACAGCAGAATGGCCCCAAGTGCTCAATCCCCCTAATTTGGGCCATCAGATCTGAGTGTTGCCTCAATTGCTTGCCATTTTCTGCTTTCTGCTACCCAGCTGTGTCTTTGCAGAGTGGGCCTGTGGAGAAATGGGTGAACAGTGTCACTGCTGTAACTAGGGGGTTACAGAATTAGTGTGCAAGAGGGGCAGCAGCAGTTTCTCTGGTGTATAAGTCAGTAACTGATGGAAAACAGACACTGGCAAGGTCTACAGTTTCACTGGCACTAGACATTAGCAAGGCCCACAGCTTCACTGTCACTGAAGTTGGACGCCACAGCTTTCACACTTTTGCAGCGAAGGTTGAGGAGAGTGTAGTTCAGATCTCTCTGATCTGCCCCATTCCTGGCTATGAAAACGTCCAGAGGTGCAGACTGCCATGCTGGAGAGCAGAGACACCTCTACAAACAGGCTTTTCTCACTGTTAATCTGTACTTGGGGACACGTCAAACAAAACCAGCTTTGATTTGCTATTTAATTATCCTGAGCGGCCTTAAATGTAAGATGTCCCTTTTAAAATGTCTCCTTTTCTAGTGGTAGAACAGGCTTTGTTTTTTCTGGTCTTTCAATTCCTTTCACACCGTTTGGATGGTTTTTTTTCTCTTCACAGCCAGACTGCTGTCTGGTGCCTCCAGTCCTCATTGTTTTAAAGGGCAGACTTAGATGGTCCCTTTGCCGGGAGACATGACCAGGTTCTCTTTCTTTAAAGTTTTTATTTGGATGTAAATAAGCCACAAGCCCTGCTTGATTTACTGGTGTTTCCAATTTGCCCAGCACTAGCCTTGGAAATGCATCCAAAGTTACTTTTTGCAATGTCTTGAGTTATACTTTCAACATGTGACTTAATTTCCAAACCCCTTTACAAAAGTTGTCTGGCCTTTCTACAGCTGAGGTATATAGAATGTACCTCCTACATATGGCAGGCTACAGAGTATACCACTTATGCCTGTGTCACACATAGCCTGGAAAACCAGAGAGACCATTGCTAGCCTTGATTGTGTAATTAGTTCACAAGGCTGGATCCCTGTAACAATTTACAATTTACTTTTACCATATGGTGGTGTTTTATTAAAGTCCCTGATACTTTAATAAATACTTAATATTATAATGAGACTTTCAGGGGCAGATGCTATTTTACAGTCAATTTTCTAAAGCAAAGTAAGATGTTCTTGTTCTGGTCAGTCTTTATTTCAACCCTGATTGTGTCAATACATGGGCAGTATTCTGGCACACAGTGCAGTTTACCACTTGTGGAAATGATCTCAACTGCTGGTTGGAACACAGTCCAATAATGAAACCAAAACGTTTCCAACAAAATGGTGCTCTACAAGATGTGTGTAAAGGTAAAAAAAACCCTCTGGTGATGCCTGTCACAAAGTGATCTTTTTTTTTGCAGGAGTCCCTGGCAAAGGTTCTCTAAATATGTGCTAAAAATCCCAGTTTCAGGAAAAGTATAAGGGTTTTCATCCTTTTTAAGCTTTATTTTCCATATGACAGGATTACAGACCAGTCCTATGGCTGAAGACTGGATGACCTGTATAATACACCTTTCACCACGAAGATTCACTTTATTCCATCCATGTGTTTGGAAAACTGTTGAACACCCACAAATACTGCCATTGTGCCTCCACCTCTACCACAATCACCTTGTTTATTTTAAAGTGCTTTCTTGCTGCCTTGGGTAAGTTTTAAGCATCCTGCATCCATCTCTGGAGACACTTAAGACCTGACTGGATCTGTTCCTGGGTGACTTGGTCTAGGTGATCCTGCTCTGGCAGGGGGGTTGGACTAGATGATCTTCAAGGTCCCTTCCAACCCCTAATATCTGTGAATCTGTGAATCTGTGAATCTTGGTTTGCAAGTCACACTGCCACTTGGCTTTTGTTTGGAAAGAGGATTTTGCCTTTTAGCTACTTCAAACAGCTGATTGGTACCTGCAAGGCTTCTTATTTTCCCAGGAGTATAGTCTTCTACAGGAGCTGTGCCATAGACATGTCTACCAACACACCACTACTACACAAGAAGGAATGAAACAATGGACAATCTGTTTAACTCATACACAGAGAAATGTTATTAATGGGGTATGAGTTAAAGGCAATACATGTGTACAATATGCTTTTACATAGCTTCATAAATTAGAGTGCACCATAAAATGTGTGGAGGGTTGCTGTGGTCATTTTTCCTTCAGCGAACAGCTAACTGACTCAATTGAGATGTTAAAGGCTACATTTTTTCTCTTTTTTTTTCTTTTTTTTTTTTTTTTAATGGTAAGGTTTAAAATACTTATTTTAAATATTTCACCAGTGCTTCAGAAATTTGATACATATAAAAAAATGGAATAAATCTATGTGTCTTCTGTTGCTGCAGTGTTCAATTATCAGAATTTTTCTCCTGAAGTCAATATGCAGGAGAGGTCTATGGAACAAATGAAAATATGAATAGGCATAGCCAGACTAAATCTTACCTGCCTAATGCAGGAAATGAGAGCAAGGAAGACATGATAGGTTATAGTTCAGATGCCCTAGTGTAAACCCACCTTCACAAGCAGTCTAAGATGATACTGGACTGGTATCTGAAACATATGCATATAGCATATGCTGTTCAGCTGACTGGTAGGGAGAAGAAAAATCAAGTTGAAATCAGTATACAGAGTCAGGACAATAATCTGCAAATCTATGGAAGTAAGGTCTCATTTGCCAGAATGAAATTTCTGTCACTATGTATTACTCTTACTGAAGCTAGAAAGAATATGTGCACCTATTCACACCACAAATGTACACTTCTTGATAGTTTTGTCACATCTACCAGTTTCATGCTGTGATTAAAATGTAGCTGTTAAAGGATACCAGTGTAGAACAATAAAAAATTTCCTACCAAGTCACAGGTCTTTTTTTCGTAATTTATTCTGGGTAGCAGCTGACAGAGTCATGGCAGTCTCTGGGTGAATTTAATACAATTCTGGCTCCCTTACTATCCTAAAAAAAAATGTTCTTTGATTAAAAAAAATTACAGTTCACTAGGTAGAAATGGAAAAGAAAGCACTGGAAAAGTCCAAGTTCCAAAAAGTACTCTAGTCTTGTATGCCTTAATATATGCTTATATTTTTTTTTTTTAGCAAGTAATTTTAGAAATGTCTGTGTTAACTTGAAACTGGATTTTATTAACAAGAATATAGCTGGCAGGCCCAGGGAAGTGATCCTTTCTCTCTACTCAGGATTTGTGAGATCATGTCTCAAGAGCTGTTTCTAGTTTTGGGTTCCCCATTACAAGAAAGTTCATTGTGGAAGGCATTATAGTAAAGTTTCCTTGTTTCCAGGTTTTTTCATAGTATAATGGGAGGTTAAGAAAATCCCACATTTCAACATCAGTTTTATCTTATTCCTATTTAAGTCACATACTGGAAGGGAGCTTTGATGTTATACTCAAGGATAAAATCACAATAATTATTACTTGGAGATTATGAGGACCCAAATGCAGTGTTGTAACTATTCTATATAATTCTAGAAAAAAGTGACATCTTCAACAGTGCTAATGAAGAAACAAGAAGCGAGACAAGGGAAAAGGGGTTGGTTGGACTAGATGATCTAGTTTGGTCCAATCTCTAATGTTGTATGAACCAAGTACAATCTACTTATTGTCAAAAATGAGATATAAATTGATTCTTGTTTGTAGAATTGGTTTATTTGATTAAAATGTATGCTTAAAAGTGCATAGTGTCTTTTGAAATCAGATATCCCGCCACAAATGGAGATACAAACTGTGAAGTGATGAAGCAGATATAGACATTAAAGAAACAAGCTAAGACTGGGCTGTCTGCAAACTGCCCTGTGGAATTTGAGAAGTCCAGTTACAGTGGGAAATAAATAGCTGCAAAGAGATTGCCTCAACTTACAGAAAGAATTTCAGCCTTTATGGAGTCATGTAGCAGAGATCTGATTTGTACAGGAAGGACAAGACACGCTTATCAGCTTCACCATCCTGTGAAGGATTTCATACTTTCAGCCCTCTCTGTGTCTCTATATACACCCCTGGACTGAACTTAACCTTGTCACTGATGCAGACATTGAAAACACCAATATATTACTAATGCTCACTGCAAGCCCCTGGCAGGGAATCTACCATGCTCCCTGACTGTCCACTAACCCAGGGAACACTGCAAAGGAGTTGGGACCCTCCAGCTGCACTGCAGGGTCTGCACTGGATGAGAACCATCAGCGCACCTCTGCAGTGCAGAAAGGTCTATTCACATTGATGTGAATCCTGCTGCTGGACTTGTACCCAGGCTGTATCTGACCCTGGCTTTTCTCTGAACTTGACTATAACCCCAGAGCCAGTCAGGAGAGGGCTGTGCATGTGTCTACTGAGAACACATGCTCAGGACCACTGCTGTTGCATATGAAGACTTGGAGCATCTCCTCCCAGTGCCCATGAACTGCCCCTGCCACAGGTTCACTGGAACTCACAGAATTCCCCTGTGATCCTGGTGTCACTGTGACATCAATTCAGCTGCTCTGGGTGGTCCAGAAATTGAGTCCTCTCCTTATCTCTGCTGTGTGCAAATTAGGTCATCCTCTCCGCATCCAAAGCAGAGTAAACAGTGTCTGAAGGAAGAAAGCCAAGTACAGAGTAAAAAAACAATTTATCTAAGTCTATATACAATGGTGTAGACTTAACTTTCCTTTATGTGAGCCAATTGCTCTATGGGAAGACCGCTTATATGCCAAGAAACCTTCAATACAAATTCCAGCACATCTACCATGGAAGCCCAGCTTTTCTGAGTTGTAGAGCAAGCCTCTCAACATTCTACCACCTGCCCTATTGGCTGCAAAATAATGAGATAGCAGGATCAGAGAGTNTTATAGTTCAGATGCCCTAGTGTAAACCCACCTTCACAAGCAGTCTAAGATGATACTGGACTGGTATCTGAAACATATGCATATAGCATATGCTGTTCAGCTGACTGGTAGGGAGAAGAAAAATCAAGTTGAAATCAGTATACAGAGTCAGGACAATAATCTGCAAATCTATGGAAGTAAGGTCTCATTTGCCAGAATGAAATTTCTGTCACTATGTATTACTCTTACTGAAGCTAGAAAGAATATGTGCACCTATTCACACCACAAATGTACACTTCTTGATAGTTTTGTCACATCTACCAGTTTCATGCTGTGATTAAAATGTAGCTGTTAAAGGATACCAGTGTAGAACAATAAAAAATTTCCTACCAAGTCACAGGTCTTTTTTTCGTAATTTATTCTGGGTAGCAGCTGACAGAGTCATGGCAGTCTCTGGGTGAATTTAATACAATTCTGGCTCCCTTACTATCCTAAAAAAAAATGTTCTTTGATTAAAAAAAATTACAGTTCACTAGGTAGAAATGGAAAAGAAAGCACTGGAAAAGTCCAAGTTCCAAAAAGTACTCTAGTCTTGTATGCCTTAATATATGCTTATATTTTTTTTTTTTAGCAAGTAATTTTAGAAATGTCTGTGTTAACTTGAAACTGGATTTTATTAACAAGAATATAGCTGGCAGGCCCAGGGAAGTGATCCTTTCTCTCTACTCAGGATTTGTGAGATCATGTCTCAAGAGCTGTTTCTAGTTTTGGGTTCCCCATTACAAGAAAGTTCATTGTGGAAGGCATTATAGTAAAGTTTCCTTGTTTCCAGGTTTTTTCATAGTATAATGGGAGGTTAAGAAAATCCCACATTTCAACATCAGTTTTATCTTATTCCTATTTAAGTCACATACTGGAAGGGAGCTTTGATGTTATACTCAAGGATAAAATCACAATAATTATTACTTGGAGATTATGAGGACCCAAATGCAGTGTTGTAACTATTCTATATAATTCTAGAAAAAAGTGACATCTTCAACAGTGCTAATGAAGAAACAAGAAGCGAGACAAGGGAAAAGGGGTTGGTTGGACTAGATGATCTAGTTTGGTCCAATCTCTAATGTTGTATGAACCAAGTACAATCTACTTATTGTCAAAAATGAGATATAAATTGATTCTTGTTTGTAGAATTGGTTTATTTGATTAAAATGTATGCTTAAAAGTGCATAGTGTCTTTTGAAATCAGATATCCCGCCACAAATGGAGATACAAACTGTGAAGTGATGAAGCAGATATAGACATTAAAGAAACAAGCTAAGACTGGGCTGTCTGCAAACTGCCCTGTGGAATTTGAGAAGTCCAGTTACAGTGGGAAATAAATAGCTGCAAAGAGATTGCCTCAACTTACAGAAAGAATTTCAGCCTTTATGGAGTCATGTAGCAGAGATCTGATTTGTACAGGAAGGACAAGACACGCTTATCAGCTTCACCATCCTGTGAAGGATTTCATACTTTCAGCCCTCTCTGTGTCTCTATATACACCCCTGGACTGAACTTAACCTTGTCACTGATGCAGACATTGAAAACACCAATATATTACTAATGCTCACTGCAAGCCCCTGGCAGGGAATCTACCATGCTCCCTGACTGTCCACTAACCCAGGGAACACTGCAAAGGAGTTGGGACCCTCCAGCTGCACTGCAGGGTCTGCACTGGATGAGAACCATCAGCGCACCTCTGCAGTGCAGAAAGGTCTATTCACATTGATGTGAATCCTGCTGCTGGACTTGTACCCAGGCTGTATCTGACCCTGGCTTTTCTCTGAACTTGACTATAACCCCAGAGCCAGTCAGGAGAGGGCTGTGCATGTGTCTACTGAGAACACATGCTCAGGACCACTGCTGTTGCATATGAAGACTTGGAGCATCTCCTCCCAGTGCCCATGAACTGCCCCTGCCACAGGTTCACTGGAACTCACAGAATTCCCCTGTGATCCTGGTGTCACTGTGACATCAATTCAGCTGCTCTGGGTGGTCCAGAAATTGAGTCCTCTCCTTATCTCTGCTGTGTGCAAATTAGGTCATCCTCTCCGCATCCAAAGCAGAGTAAACAGTGTCTGAAGGAAGAAAGCCAAGTACAGAGTAAAAAAACAATTTATCTAAGTCTATATACAATGGTGTAGACTTAACTTTCCTTTATGTGAGCCAATTGCTCTATGGGAAGACCGCTTATATGCCAAGAAACCTTCAATACAAATTCCAGCACATCTACCATGGAAGCCCAGCTTTTCTGAGTTGTAGAGCAAGCCTCTCAACATTCTACCACCTGCCCTATTGGCTGCAAAATAATGAGATAGCAGGATCAGAGAGTGTTAACCTTGAGACCTGAAGAGACCTGATCACCAGCTGTGAATATCTTGATGATTGACAGTTTGAATGAGAGTTCAAGTGCACAGCTGACAGCACATAGTTCGATAGGAGGAAGAGAAGCAGCTGTGAGATAAGAATACAGGGATGGGACTGATAGCTTCTTTAAGGCCTGTTCAGGCCCCATCTGTACTTGAGCTTCCCACTAAAACCATCTCAGGAACTGGCTGAGAGACCAGGGCTTCCTCACTAGTAGAAATTATAAGAACAGATATCTCTTTCTGATAATCAGGTAACCATATGATAAGCATTCAAATGGAGTTCTTAATACCTACAGACCTTATCTTCTCCTGCAGTTAGGCAAGAAATACAGATCAGCTTTTTCTGACTGATGCTGTCAAAAAAAAGCTCAGGGAGGAAGAAGTGGGTTTAATGTTCCCTTCAGAGTCAGATAGAAATTGTAGTGGATGCCCCACCCATATCCACCCAAGAAAACCAAGATTCAGTTCTGATAATGCTCCCACATGTAAGTAGTGAGAGTAGAAGCTGGTTTATTCTCTAAATCATAGCCAAAAGGAGCTTAGATGCAGCCATGATGATTGTTTTTCCAGCTTCCTGCTGTGAAATTACATTAAAAGAAACTAAAAATACACTTTCTGTTACTCCTTTTTCATACAACCAGATGCTGTACTAGCTAAAGGGATGTTATTTACCTGTCAGGATAAAGACAAGTTAAGTTTTGTAATAGGAAGTCCTAGAGACATTCCTTCTACTTCTCTGAACTCCATGTGAGGGTGTCTAGGGGCTTCCAAGTTCAGTGTGACACTATTTCATATTTAGGATTGACACGCTTCAGCTTCAAATTGTGAATTATTTTGTTTTTTAAAGAGTGACATCTAATTACTAAATAACAGAAAGAAAATGCTGGCAATCTGACTGGTTATTTGTATTTAGACTTAAAATATAAAACATATTAAAAGGAATACTGGGAGAAGCTGTCCTGTCCTTTCATAGTTCTTCAGATATTTGCAGTCTAAAAAAAGCCTCTTTTCCCCCAGTTATATAATTAGAGGAATTCATACATTTGCATTCAGGAAAGCAGTCACTTTCAAATGTGTTCTACAAAGCCATTTTATGAAAAGAGCCATTTCCAAATCATGCTGTTCTAAGTGCGCTAAAGCATAAAGTGTAATTAGACTTCTTGCCTTAGAATTTAGTGGGAAATGTTTAAGAATAATTCATGTCTCCTTAAAGCATGAGTCACTGGCTGGCTCAGGGCCTGAAGAGCCATAGCACAATCCTCTGGTAAAAGGGATACTTATATATGAACTTGCTGCTACAAAAAATGAGACATATGTTTTGCTGGTGGTATTCCCACATGCCTGCAGGGAGATCCTGGGTATCTGTTCCTGTCTCTGTTTCTAGGGCTTCTGTTCCCATTACAAGAAGAACCAGCATAAGAGTCTGTCGTTCCTTGCAAGATCAGCAGGCTAAGTCCTCCCAGACCACTGAAGTGAGATACACATGGTTCTGCTTCATGGCTCATCGAGTAGCTGCTGTTTGCTTGCTATGTAAAGCAGCAAAACAAAAACTGACCATACTCAGTGAAGGCCATGCCTTTAGACAATTTTGTTGACTTTGAATGCATGTGAATATCTGAGTTCTCACTTCCAAATGATAATCATTTCACTGCAACTGGGCAGCCTTGAGAGCCAAAAAAGCCTCCTTGTAACGTAGGTAGTGACTGTAGCAACTCCTTCAGTTCCAGAAATACTAAAGCTTTTAAAAGAAACATTTTTAAGAAGGGATTTTTCTTCTGTATATGGGTTTGTTTTTTTTTTTTTACTTACTATTTTCAGACTTGGGAAATTGTGTTTTGGCACATCTGTCTTGGAAATGACTGTGTTGCATGAGCTAAAAGTTAAAGAGGTAACAGCCAAATGCAGCAAGCATGTAAATGAGAGGATTCAAACCTAAATTGTAATTAATGGAAAACAAGTTCTATAATAAAGTAAAAAAAAAAAAAAAAAAAANAAAAAAAAAAAAAAAAAAAAAGAGTTAGTCTTACCTATATGCTAATTATCCAATTTGTTACTTATTTGTGAACAAGAAAAATGTAAATGTCAGGCTTCCATTTTCAATAAAGTGTTAGTGGATTAATTCAATGTGCAATGTGGGAGCCATGACTTCTACAGGAACTCTAATTTTCACTTGTGCTGTTGTGCTGTTAAGTGTGACCTGTACAGAACTCCTCATACTAATTTTATATCAGAATCAAAGTGGTATTTGCAATCAGTGTAAACTCACTTAGAATAATGTTAGGTTATGTATCAGAGGAGGAGATGCTTAATACCAGCCTTCTCTCATCCATATCCTTGATTCATGGTAACATGACAATTTAAAATACAGAAGGTAGCAAGAGCATATTCCATATATTTTACAGAATCACAAAATCACAGAATGTTAAGTGTTGGATGGGACCTAGAAGATCATCTAGTCCAACCCCCCTGCCTGAGCAGGATCATCACCTGTCACCCAGGAACTCATCCAGGTGGGTCTTAAGTGTCTCCAGAGATGGAGACTCCACAACCCCCCTGGGCAGCCTGTTCCAGAGCTCTGTCACCCTCACTGAGAAAAAGTTCCTTCTTGTGTTGATCCTAAACCTCTTGTGCTCCAACTTGCTCCTGTCATTGGATGACATTGAGAAAAGTCTGGCTCCATCCTCTCTACACTCACCCTTAACATATTTATAGACATTAATGAGGTCCCCCCTCAGTTTCCTCTTCTCCAGGCTAAAGAGCCCCAACTCTCTCAGCCTCTCCTCATAAGGGAGATGCTCCACTCCCTTCATCATCTTGGTAGCCCTGCGCTGGACTCTCTCCAGTAGCTCTGTCCCTCTTGAACTGGAGTGCCCAAAATTGGACATAGTATTCCAGAGAGATCCTCACCAACGCAAAGTAGGGGGGAGAAGAACCTCCCTTGACCTGCTGGCCACACTCTTCCTAATGCATCCCAGGATACCATTGGCTTTTTTGGCCACAAGGGCATATTGTTGGCTCATGGTCATCCCCCTGTCCACCAGGACCCTCAGGTCCCTTTCCCCAGAGCTGCTCTCTAGTACATCAGCCCCCAGCCTGTACTGATACATGGGATTGTTCCTCTCCAGATGAAGGACTCTACACTTGCTCTTGTTAAATTTCATTAAATTTCTCCCTGCCCAGCTCTCCAGCCTGTCCAAGTCTCTCTGGATGGCAGCACAGCCTGCTGCTGTGTCAGCCACTCGTCCCAGTTTGGTGTCATCAGCAAACTTGCTGAGGGTGCTCTCTACCCCCTCATGCAGGTCATTGATGAATATACTGAATAATATTGGACCCAGCACTGACCCTTGGGGGACGCCACTAGTCACAGGCCTCCAGCCAGACTCTGCTCTACTGACCACAACTCTCTGAGATCTGTTCTTCAACCACTTCCCAATCCACCTTATTACACTGTAACTAAACCCACACTTCTCAAGCTTGGCTGTGAGGATCCCATGGGATTTAGTATCAAAAGCCTTGCTGAAGTCAAGGTATATCACATCCACTGCACTTCCCTCATCTAACCATCTACTGATATCTTCATAAAAGGCTATCAGATTAGTCAAGCATGACTTCCCCTTAAGGAGTCCATGTTGACTACTTGTGATAAGCCTCCTTTCCTGCACGTGTTTAGAGATGGTGGCAAGGACAAGTTGTTCCATCACCTTTCAAGGGATGGATGCGAAGCTGACTTGCCTATACTTACCCGGGTCCTCCTTTTTGCCCTTTTTGAAGACTGGGACAATGACCTTTCTCCAGTTGTCAGGCACCTCTCCTGTTCTCCAGGACCTCTCAAAAATTATGGAGAGTGGCCTGGCAATAACCTCTGCCATCTCCCTCATCACTTGTGAGTGTATCCCATCGGGGCCCCTAGACTTGTGGATGTTCAAGTCCATTATTTCAGTCAGGAATACTCAGCCAAAGACACTGGATTTCTTTGAGGTATTTTCTAACCTTGGTCACAGAATCATAGAATAATCATGGTTGGAAAGGACCTCCTGGATCATCAAGTCCAACTATACCTACAAGAACAAAAACCACCTAAATACCTCAAGCCTAAATACCCACATACCTAAATACACACAAGCTCCCTGCATGCTAGCCCCTAGAGCATTCCAGGAAGCACCATGTCAACACATTTCTTAAACACCTACAGGATGGTGACTCAACCACCTCCCTGGGCAGCCTGTTCCAGTGCCTCACCACTCTCTCCATAAAGAATTTCTTCCTAATATCTAATCCAAGCCTCCCTTGCTTCAATTTCAGACCACTTCCCTGGTTCTGTCATTAGTAATTAAGGAGAAGAGGCCAACACCCACCTCTCTACAACCTCCTTTCAGGTAGCTGTAGAGGGCAATGAGGTTCACCCTTAGACTCCTCTGCTTCAAACTAAACATGCCTAGCTTCCTCAGCCTCTCCTCATACAACTTGTTCTCTAAGGCCCTCATGAGCTTGGTAGCTCCTCTGGACACGTTCCAGCACCTCAATGTCTTTCCTATAATGAGTGGCCCAGAACTTAACACAGTACTCCAGGCCTCACAGGGGCCAAGTACAAGGGCATGATCACTTCCCTTCTCCTACTGACCATGCTACTCCTGATACAAGGCAGGATCCTGTTGGCCTTCTTGGCCACCTGGGCACACTGCTGGCTCATGTTCAGACAGTTAGCTCATGTTTGGCGTTACTATCTGTTCAGGTTCATTTGACGGTAGTACTGCAATATATCACCCAAGCAATGTCCTAGAAGAGAAGCACCAACGAAGAAAACCGAAGTGGTCAGCTTGGGAGAAATCACAAACAGTTTGTGATAGTAGCTCCTTCAAATTTTGGAGGTTATCAGGGGTTGGAAGGGACTCTGGAAATCTTTGAGTCCAACCCTACTGCCAGAGCAGGATCATATAATGTAATATAATCTAGCACAGGTCACAGAGGAACACACCCACGTGGGTCTTGAAAATCTCCAGAGAAGGAGACTCCACAACCTCTCTGGGAAGCCCATTCCAGTGCTCTGTGANTGTGGATGTTCAAGTCCATTATTTCAGTCAGGAATACTCAGCCAAAGACACTGGATTTCTTTGAGGTATTTTCTAACCTTGGTCACAGAATCATAGAATAATCATGGTTGGAAAGGACCTCCTGGATCATCAAGTCCAACTATACCTACAAGAACAAAAACCACCTAAATACCTCAAGCCTAAATACCCACATACCTAAATACACACAAGCTCCCTGCATGCTAGCCCCTAGAGCATTCCAGGAAGCACCATGTCAACACATTTCTTAAACACCTACAGGATGGTGACTCAACCACCTCCCTGGGCAGCCTGTTCCAGTGCCTCACCACTCTCTCCATAAAGAATTTCTTCCTAATATCTAATCCAAGCCTCCCTTGCTTCAATTTCAGACCACTTCCCTGGTTCTGTCATTAGTAATTAAGGAGAAGAGGCCAACACCCACCTCTCTACAACCTCCTTTCAGGTAGCTGTAGAGGGCAATGAGGTTCACCCTTAGACTCCTCTGCTTCAAACTAAACATGCCTAGCTTCCTCAGCCTCTCCTCATACAACTTGTTCTCTAAGGCCCTCATGAGCTTGGTAGCTCCTCTGGACCCGTTCCAGCACCTCAATGTCTTTCCTATAATGAGTGGCCCAGAACTTAACACAGTACTCCAGGCCTCACAGGGGCCAAGTACAAGGGCATGATCACTTCCCTTCTCCTACTGACCATGCTACTCCTGATACAAGGCAGGATCCTGTTGGCCTTCTTGGCCACCTGGGCACACTGCTGGCTCATGTTCAGACAGTTAGCTCATGTTTGGCGTTACTATCTGTTCAGGTTCATTTGACGGTAGTACTGCAATATATCACCCAAGCAATGTCCTAGAAGAGAAGCACCAACGAAGAAAACCGAAGTGGTCAGCTTGGGAGAAATCACAAACAGTTTGTGATAGTAGCTCCTTCAAATTTTGGAGGTTATCAGGGGTTGGAAGGGACTCTGGAAATCTTTGAGTCCAACCCTACTGCCAGAGCAGGATCATATAATGTAATATAATCTAGCACAGGTCACAGAGGAACACACCCACGTGGGTCTTGAAAATCTCCAGAGAAGGAGACTCCACAACCTCTCTGGGAAGCCCATTCCAGTGCTCTGTGACCCTTACAGTAAAGAAATTCCTCCTCATGTTGAGGTGGAACTTCCTGTGCTCCAGCTTCCATCCATTTCCCCTTGTTCTATCACAGGGCACAAGTGAGAAGAGACTGTCCCCCTCATCCTGACACTCAATCAAATGGGCCCATATCAAAGATATAGGCCTGTTTTATTTATGAAGAAATAATGTATTCCAGGAGAATACATGAAACTGGTGTACATTTAATTAAAATAAGGAGACTGTTTTGTAATGACATTTAGATTTTCTCAAAAAAGAGAAGTTGTTCAACATTTTCATGAAGTAGAACACTCACTAACCAACTGGTATGGTAATTTTTGTTTCAAAGATGTACAGTTCTCATGTTCCTCTTTAGCTCTGACAAAATGCTTCTTGCACCATTAAAACTGACTTCTGCTGAATGCTTATTTATTTAAAATAATTTATGAGCATTTTCTGTAGCTGACTGAGCATGGTTCTAATAGTATTTTACCAGACAGTATAAATGGAGGCTTCAGGATATATAGAAGAGAAGCATGCTGTGGAAGATAATGGAGTCTATATGTACATTTAGTATATCTATCCTATTCAGCTGTTAGCTTTATTATCTGTACTATCAGAGTCTGTATTTTTGTGTTATTTGTAATCCCAAAACATTATCCATTATTTAAAGTGTTCTGCCATTCAGTGAGTAATTTGGATTGACTCTACAGCATAACACAAGTTACCAGATCCTTCTGGCAACTGATTGTACTCTTATTTATTACAATCTTAATGCATGCATTATACAGTAATCACAGTATTAC
>VYZU01014393.1:7388-25476 GCA_013401355.1 Ceyx cyanopectus | reverse complement strand
TGGTTGATATTCAAACATCACTTTCTCCAGACTCCAGACAGGGGCATTCCTTCGAGTAAAAAAAACAAGTAGAGGGGGCAGGAGACCAGCGTGGATGCCCAAGGAGCTGCTGAAAAATCTCATGTGGAAAATGCCAAGAAACAATTTTGTTCTTTTAGTTGATTGGGCCCACATTTGCTCTAGCAAGGTCTTTTTTGTTCATTCCTGCTCACTTTTGAGATGGGCAGTATCTCTCAAGTGTCTTATAGCCCTTTACAACACCCTCCAGTAACAGTAAGGCTTGTTATAGAGCTCAAAGCAGTGGCACATCAACATCACTGCCACATGCAAGCTATACCCCTTATACAAACATTTCAGGAGACATTACTCTTTAAGAAGATTTAATTATGCTTAACATCTGTTCAGAGACATATTCAAGTACCTCTCCACCATGCTTTTCATAAATATGTGCTCATTTAAAACAAATCCTAGTTGAAAGAAAAATATAACATGCCATTTGTGTAAGAGACAGCATAAAGTTGAACACATTATACATCATACAAATATTAGTAAGGTCCAGCTGTAAAAATTAATGTAAACTGGGCTCTGCCCTCCTCAGTAATTAATTTCATTTGATGACCACGTGGTCACAAATAGACTGCATCAAACTTTCTTAAACTAGTCCTCCCTTTGGAAAGGCCAGTGGATTTCACAGCCACATATGAAGGGCAAACCAATGACTTCCTTTTTCAAATACCAACACTTTGGTTATTGTAGCTAATTGCCCTTTGCACAGAGCATGTGTCTTCCAGCAGTGAAGTGTTGCTGGATCCCACTGAGTCCTGCATACATGGTAGTTGAACATTCAGTTACGAGAAACTAAGCTTCAGACAGTTCTTCCTGGAATACACAGTGTTGGCCACATAGTATTGTACAAACTTATCTGGGGCAAATAACACCAGAAACTTGTGCAAGAGGCCTTAAGTAATCACCTAAGGGGAAAGGGGGGGTTTTGGCATGTTTTGTCTTCAAACAGAAGAGAGCTTAATGATTAATCTCAGCTTTGCGTTTTGGTTTATAGGCCGGTGAAGAGCATCCTTTCAGTCAGAGTTCTGCTCACTCTTCTCCTGAAGATGATACCAACATGGATCTTCTGTGTATTGCTGAGCCTCAGCTTAGCCTGGGTATGAGTTTGCTTGATTCTTTTCTTCCTATCTTTCTGCTTTGTAGAGTGAGCATTTAACATTCATTCATTAGACAGACACATTTTGGCTGTCACCTAGCTTGTAAAATTCAATGCACACACATATGCACAGGCTTACTGTAACCTCATCACTGCTGGACATTCATCAGTAGCTCCTGAGTATCCAACTCTCTAGTTTCACTTAATTCAGTTTTGCTGAACCTGCCTGGCTTTAGGAGCTGAAAAACATATCGATAAACTTGAACCCATGATTCATGGGTGATGCTGTAAGGCTTAAATCTGACTGGACACTAGTGGACAGCCAGTCAGGAAATTTCATGTTTATTAGGGTGAATTCTAATTGCATTTAGACAGTATTAAGCAGACTTTTCCACCTCCAAATGACACACAATACCTTCATTATAAAAAGAAGGATTCCTGAGGCAGCAGCACTGGGTTAAACTAGAGCTAAGTAAGAATAATTTTTTAGATAAGAGATTTTGTTTTCAAGTATTCTAATATAAATATGTTTTCTCATTGAGTCTTTGAGCCCTAATTTTATGTTAGATCCTTTATGGTTCTCGTGATGACTGTTGAATGTGCATGTTTTAACAAATGACAGAAATTATAGGAAGCAGATGGGAAAAGAACAGGAGCAGTCATATTTGAGTTGTCATGGCTTGAATCAAACCTGCTTGAATCTGCTTGTTTGAATAATGACTTTCCAGATCACCAGTGCTGAGGTTCTGGCCCTGGAATCTAGAATTATGAAAACTTTCTCTGCCTCAGAATGAACAATGAACAAAAATAATAATGAATAAGTAATATTTTTAAACATTAATTATGCTGCTTGAAAATAACACAAGGTGTGCACAAGAATGCAGTCAGACTTAACTACATTTTAAGATATAAACCAGGGCTTAATTTTATTAAAATGAGTTATTTTTCAGTCTTTTACTAAGTGATAACACCGCAGAAATCTTTATAGTGTTTTGGTTTAAAATTAGCTTGTCTATAAGCTTTTTCCTCTCAAGTTTGAAGAAAATCTCACTATAGATATACTTTTCTTTCCATGAGCACAGTGGAATACATCTATCAGTGGCATTGTTTTTATTACAGTGTTATTAGCTTTCTTGCTCTTTATGGAAGCAAAACCAGTGGTACTAGCTCACAGGTAGCAACTGTGATTAAAATCAGAAACACTAATTGGCAAACTCTCTTCACATATATCTTTAAGCCAGTTTTGTGCATGATGAAGGTGATAGAATGAAAACAGAATATTAGAACTATTGTAGTAAATTGGAATGGAATGTGTATTTTTTAAAGTATTTGCTTTAATTTAACTCATTTCAATCTGAAGTTACTTTTATATTTACACACAGAACATGAGATTTTTGTGAAACAGTATTATCATATTATACCAAGCATCCACCAGCTCCCAGTATAGCAGCATAAACATTAATTGAAAAGACTAAAAGCTTTGTTCTGACAAAACAAACAACATTTTACCTTGCAAGAAATGTCAGGAATAAAATCCAGGCACTGTTCAGTGTGATGCTTTCCAGATGGCTGTAATTGCCCCACATCAGCTATGCCACTGAGTATCTGAGGACATCACCCTTCTGTTCCTCTACTCTTGGCAACTGTTTAGTTAAATCATCTCATTTTTTACTTTTCCTCCTTTCTCTTCTGGCAGGCACAAGATGGGGAGACTGCCTTTGAAAAGGGGGGTGCAGGAATACGTGGCCCCAGGATTGTGGAGCACATGTCCCAGTCCACCTGCCAGTATGAGAAGAACTGGCCCATCTGTGCAGATGATGACTGGGTGAGCAGTGAGTGCTGGGAGGGAAAGGGGGGGTGCCACTGTGGTGCTCGTGGGCACCAGCTGGTCTGCTCTGACTGCTGCCATGCAGCCAGGACACAGCTGGGCTCTAGGTGTGATGCTTCGTGTTGGGGTGGCCTGGAGATCTCCCATGTGAAAGAAGGAAAGAAAATAAATGAGAGGAAGAGAGAAAGATAGAGAGAAAGAAAAAAAGAGAGAGAGAAAGAGAGAAAGAAAGAAAGAAAGAAAGATGCCAAATCAGATGAGAAGGCAAGTCATGAAAAGAAAGCTGAAATAAAAGAAGGCTATTCCCAGAAAGAAAATAAGAAGGATTTATTTTCAGAACTTCAATATTGCCACTTTTGCAGTTGGTAAGAAAAAGACACCAGAAAGAAAGATGTGCAACAAACAAAAATAGCTGGAAAGAACTTAAGACTTCACTGGTTCCTTTTTAGGAAGTCAGATGACAAAATGTTAAGTAAAAGATTCATAATTATTGACTGGATATAAACTTTGCATAAAAACTGTTTGGCCTCTAACATCCTTGCTTCAACTGGACAACAGACTTCTTCTTACAGCAGCCCTTTGGGAAATATATATATATATATGTATGTATGTCTTAGAGTGAGTAACATAGGAGAGAGAAAATTAAGGGTTTCCTTGTTCCTCAAACACTGCTTCTGGCAGGTTTCTGAATGATTCCATCACCCCAGTGCCAGAGGTGTAGGAGGCAAAGGATCAGCCCCTGGTGTCTTGTTGTAAGTCCTTGGCAAAGTCACT
This sequence comes from Ceyx cyanopectus, assembly GCA_013401355.1. Lineage (NCBI taxonomy): Eukaryota > Metazoa > Chordata > Aves > Coraciiformes > Alcedinidae > Ceyx > Ceyx cyanopectus. The sequence goes on along the minus strand of VYZU01014393.1, from coordinate 21,712 downwards.
CAATGAATCAGACAAAACATTTGAAGAGAAGTTGAAGAATCTTGCTCTTTTTTTCCTGTGTTTTCAGTGTTGTCCAAAAGCCTGCAAACATAATGTTAAAAAAAAAAAAAAAAGTTTTACTCGTGAAGATTTAAACAAAATTATTTCCCTCTTCCAATTTTAGGGTCCAAAATGTCCATCAGGCTGCAGAATGCAAGGACTGATTGATGAAGCAGACCAAGATTATAAACACAGAATAGAAAAAATCAGGAAGCTGCTAGCAGAAAACCAAAACAACTACAAGAATTCCAATCGGATCGTTGTAGAAACCATAAATGTACTAAAACCAAACCTGGATTCTGCTCAACGTGAGTATCTCACACCTAGTTTTATTACCCATTTCTGGCTGGATAATATGGATTATGGGTTGGGGTTTTTTTGTGCACAAGTAATACAACACTCTTACCTGTTAACTACTGTTCATTGCATGTTTTAGTTGCACGTTTTAAAATAACCCTACTCCTTAGGAAAGATCATCCTGTGTGCATGTCTGATTGGGAGGCAATTGTCTTTCAGAGTATGATGAGACTTACGGGCACGTGTCAGCAGAACTGAGGAGGAGAATTGTGACACTGAAGCAGAGAGTTGTCACTCAAGTGAACAGAATCAAAGCTCTGCAGAGCAGCATCCAGGATCAGGTGGTGGAGATGAAGCGCTTGGAGGTAGGTAGCTGCTCCATGATTCCCATGCTTTCCAGGGCTCAGCTACAGAAAGAGGGGCTGTGTTCCAAGGTTGCAGCCAGTTCTTCTGTTGGTAATGAAGGAAAAGTCCTGCTGCAACAGTAGTTTTGCTCAAAAGCCTGTTTTGATCCCTGGATCAGAGATCTGAAGATGGCAGGGCCATGACAAGCTCTGCCCAGTGTCTTCCTTTCTCCTTGGAAGACTTGTATTTGCCCTAGTCCTTAGGGAGTGTGTCCACCCCTGCAACAGTCCCTTCAGACCCAGGAATACACCCTTATGACTGGAGAATAAAGGAAGAAGATGTGGTGACCATGCTGCAATACACTGCTCCATGGAGCTCATGAGCACTGTGCTGTTGCACACGTTGTATTTAGGGTGGAAATAAACCCAGGGATGAATTCAAACCTGAGCTTTGCTAAAGCTCATCTGTAGGTGGGAGGTACCAGGGCAGCTTCCACCTTTCAGCATTGCAGTTAAAGGATATACTCGTTTCAGAAATTTGGGAAAGCTCACTAACCAAATTATTTCCTCTATTTATGTAGGTGGACATTGACATTAAGATACGAGCTTGCAAAGGAAGCTGTGCTAGAAGTTTTGATTACCAGGTAGACAAAGAAAGCTATGACAACATCCAGAAGCAGCTTACCCAAGCCAACTCCATCGACTTGCACCCAGAACTTCAAACAACCACCTTGAGCACGTTGAAAATGAGGCCACTTAAGGACTCAAATGTTCCTGATCATTTTAAGCATAAGCCTATGCCAGAAATGCAAGCTCTGAACGTAATTAATAACATCAAGCAGATGCAAGCAGTATTAGAAAGACCAGAAACAAACCCAAACCCAAACCCTCCCCGAGGTGACAGCATGTATCACACGGCAGAATCAAGGGGGGATGGACATATATACACCAGCAAATTAGTTACTCCTACTCATGGGAGAGAAACCCATAGTCTGGGAGGCAAAACCACCTCCTCTGTTCGTAGATGCACCAAAACTACCACCACAAAAGTTGTCCCTGGCCCTGATGGCCCTAGAGAAGAAGTAGTTGAAAAAGTGATTTCTTCTGATGGCTCAGACTGCTCCTATGCTGGAGGGCCAGGTGACTTCCACAAGGTAGAAAGCTTATTCCCTGAGCTAGCATCATTTTTTAATCCTGACTCTCCATCCACAGCTAGCAGGCCCTTTAGTGGGTCTAGTAGCATTTCAACCAGCAGCCATGGAACTGGCACAGCCAGTAGCCACTTAGGTCCTGGAGTATCCAGCCATTCGGGGAAAGGCAAATTTGCAGACTTAGGAGAGGATGAAGAAGATGACTTTGGAAGACTTCATCTGCAGCCATCTGGATTCCCATCTGGCAGTGCAAGTCACTCCAAGACTGTAGTGACCAGCTCCTCCTCTAGTTTCAACAAGGGAGGCTCCACTTTTGAAACCAAGTCACTAAAGACCCGTGAAATACCTGAGCAGCTAGGTGGGGTGCAGCACGATCAGAGTGCAGAGGATATCCCAGACTTTCAGGCACGCAGCTTCAGATTTCAAGGAGTCAAGCAAAGGACAGCCAGCCCTGGGAAAGGTACACAGGCATCACAGAAGTAGTTCCTGAGCTAGCAGGGCCAAACTCCACCCATAACCAAAAATGACACATTTGGTTTAGAGGCACTTGCTGATAAAATGCAAGTTCTGTGTCGATTTGTTGCCACCTCAGAAATAAAAAGGAGAATGTTGGGAGAATACTTGGGTATGACCTAGACACCCCACCATTACCAAGTATGTAAAGTTTTATTTGCTGAATTCTTTTTAACGTTGCCTGTCACTATGCCTAGCATAGCCCGAGACATGATTAACCAATTTCCCTCAGAGCTATTGGATTCCTCTGAACCTTTGATTAAATTTTGCTGATAACTCCTGTCAAACCAGATCAACTTTTTTTTTTAGACTGTGATGATATCCGCCAGAAACACACTTTTGGTGCCAAAAGTGGCATTTTCAAAATCCAGCCAGCGGGATCCAATCAGGTTTTGTCAGTTTATTGCGACCAAGAGACCGCTTTGGGAGGATGGCTCTTGATCCAACAGAGAATGGATGGATCAGTGAATTTTAACCGGACCTGGCAAGACTACAAGAGAGGTTTCGGCAGCGTGGATGGCAGTGGGCGAGGAGAGTTCTGGCTGGGCAATGAAAACATCCACTTGCTGACTCAGAACGAGACTCTCCTCCGGGTAGAGCTAGAGGACTGGGATGGAAATGCTGCCTATGCAGAGTACATCATGCAGGTAGGGTCTGAAGTAGAAGGCTATACCCTGGCTGTGTCCTCCTACGAGGGGACTGCTGGGGATGCGCTGCTGGCTGGCTGGCTGGAGGAGGGCACTGAGTACACCTCCCATGCCCACATGAGGTTCAGCACCTTCGACCGGGACCAGGACCGCTGGGAGGAGAGCTGTGCAGAGCTGTATGGAGGGGGCTGGTGGTACAACAGCTGCCAGGCGGCCAACCTCAATGGCATCTACTACCTGGGGGGCCACTATGACCCCAGGTACAACATGCCTTATGAGGTTGAAAACGGGGTGGTCTGGCTGCCATTTCGAGCCTCTGACTATTCCCTCAAAGTTGTTAGAATGAAAATCAGGCCCATAGAAACCCTATAGAAAGACAGGCTTTTAAAATACACATTACGTCTTCAAGATTTTTTTTTTATATATATATATATATATATATATATATAAATAAATGTGCATGATGTACCTTTACTCGATGAATTTGAAGGTGACTGGACACATCTGTGAATTAAGAAATAAACACTGACTCATTATCAACTAAAAGTTTTTTGATCTTATTTGTAACTGACAAAGCTTTTCAAGGAAATACTGATTTGAAACCCTTTTTATCAACACTTTCCCTGTGTCTATTTCTTTGGCATCTCACACCACCTGTGGAGATAAAAGTATCTATAATTTGATTTATTTATTTCTTTCAAGAGTGTTAAAGAAGTAAAAGAATTTAGAAGTATGTTCACCACAAACTCCCACCCTCACTAATATGAACAGTGAAAGTCCAACTGAGTTTGGCAGTCACTCTTCTGGAACATCTCCTTTCCCATTTTGAGGGCAGCACAAAAATTCCATTTTAACAGGAGTCTGAGTGATTTATGTTCTCAGTTTTGCTATGCCACACACCCAACACAGATTACACTTGGCTACGTGGTGCATGCATTTTAGGACTGACTTTTAAGGTCAAAAGGTCAAGGTTGACTGACTCCCAAGCTTTGATTTTACAAACATGCAGGTAGACCTTCCATCCTGTTGATGAATTCTAGGTAGTTTTTACCATGCATACTGTCACTTCAAAAGAAGACAGTTCATTTTAAGTCATTAAAATACAACTCCCAAAATGGGCTTTTATTTTGTAGTGACCACTAAAAAGTCAAGACAGTAACCAGAACAAGCAAGATGAGGAGGACTGTGTGAGCCAGTGTATAGCTATAGTATAAATTGACTTGGTTGAGAATGCTCCTCAGCACAAGCAAGGATTCGGATACAGATAAGGGGTTTACATCAGCAACTTGCTGACAGTGGTAAGGATTTTCTTTTCAGCAAAAATCTGGCTTCATGGAAAAACAGTTCTATTAGTTACACAGTTACACAAGAACGTGCTGTATTTACCTTTACATCTTATGACATAGAATTACATAAGTATTTACTCTGTTTAATATCTCTGTGCTTCTGTTGGGAAACAAGCATGAGCAAACTTCCTTGCCTCCAATGTCACGTAGCATTTAACCATCAAATACTGGCAAAGCATCTTTTATTTTAGCCTTTTCTTTCAGTGCTTCTCAAGCACGGACACAGTCTAACTTTCTTTGGAGAGTTTGCTGAAGAGCAAAGACATCTTTGCAGCCATCTGCAGAGAAGTCATTTTGGGAAAGAGTCTTCTGCTTCATGCCTTGTGGTTTTGATTTAGCCTCAGTGGAATCCTGACTGTGGAGATGCTGAACAGCTGTGCTCAGGTAGTGCAATGCTGCCACAACAGCCCTTCCTTGTCTTCCTGGGTTCCACAGATGAATTCAACACAAGAGGTTTCAGATGAGATCCATCTACTGCTAGTGATCCAAGTGCCTTCCTTTGTGAAGGAAGGTAGTTCCCTCCCAGAGATCTTTGATCCTGCCTATCCGAGTTAGAAGTCCTGTCTTTGGGACAACTTCTGCTCCTGGCTACAGAGGAAGCCTAGACCACCAGCTTCAATGAAATACCCAACTTGCACCTACCCTAAGACTCCAGTCAACAATTGCTCTAGTCCCATATCAGCCAGATCTTCTAATACTGCAGTTTATTCTATGCCAAAATGATGTGAGATGGTGGAAGGGATATTAGGAGACAGAGGATGTGAGCCAGGTCCCAGGAAAGGGAATATTTTATACAGCATACAGGATTTGAGCTAAATAACTAGTGCCCTACCCAACTGATATATATCTTTTCACTTCCTTCTCAACTTGTTACCATGACTTTTATAATATAAAAGCAAATCACTACATCACAGTCCCTTATTTAGTGTAATGTGTTGGAGGAAATACAGAAATACATAGCAATCGTGAAGAAATCTTTAAGAGTTTATTATTTTTTAGAAAACATTTTGAAATAAACCCCCCTCAAATGGGGTATAGAAGTCTTTTGTAAAACAGTGAAACATGTTGAGGTTTTCTGTTTTGGTTGGTTTGTTGCTGTGTATTTTTTGGTGGTTTTTTTGGTGTTTTTATCAGTGTTATTTTAAACTAGTTACTTTTGTCTTGGGAACAAATGAAAAATAGAAAAAATACACTTGTGACACGTTGATTGGTCAGATTTTCATTGACAGATTTTCACTTTAGGTGTCAGTATGTTCATACATACTTGGTTCTCATATGCAAAGACAAGCCAGAATACTCTGACTAAAAAGCTTTGTACAAATACTAAAAGAAAATCCCTGACTGTACATGTTGATAATGGTTATTGTGGAAAGTATGGTCTGATCTTCATGCTCATCTTCTTCATTGAATACCATGATCCTTTCCAGTTCATCCACACAACACCATCATCTGTACCATGTTTTGCCATATCCCAGCTGTAGGTCCCTCCCCAGTAGTATCTGCCGTTGGGGTTGGCCGAGTGGCACCGGTTGTACCACCATCCACCACCATCTTCTTTGGAGCACTGTTTTCTTGGATCTGCAGTTAACCTAAGGGCAAAATAAAATAAATAAAATGTTGAGAGTGACAGATTAACTTTCCAGTTCAAACAGATCAACGGTGTAGATATACTTATCCCCGTAAGGAAATTTTCAAACCATTATAAACAGTTAAAATCTTCTATGAACTTTCTGTAAAAGATTGGCCATCACAAGTGTGTGCTACACAGTGCAACTGGGAGGTGAAGCAGCTAAGAAAAACAAGACAAATTCTATCTGCATATCATGGGGAATGCCATTTTGGTTTACCAGTTGATAAGCAGAATTACTTGAGGTTCATAATAGCAATTGCAATTAAAGATATAAAACAATAAGGAATGTGTATCTTCTCCAATCTAAACAGTTCCTTTATTCATGAATATGTCATCAGGTATTAAGATAAAGACACAGCACATTGCTTAGGGATACAATGTTAAACTATATATATGTTATATTTTTATATATATATTTATATATATATATATAATATATATTATATATATAATAAATAATATATACAATACTTATAACTGAGCTCCTGTCTTCTGAGTAGGCAGAAAAGTGGGTTTTATACAGGATGTGCTGCCCATCTCTTTCCTCAGGAGCCATTATGTGTTACTGGAGAGTGTACCAATATTCCTCCTTAAGCAGGACAGTGTTCTCAGTCAGTCAGTCAGTCTCATGACAATGAATATATTGCATCCAGATTTGCTGATTTTTTCTATGGTAATGTCATTCATATAACCAATAAAATTCAGGTTGTGAATAAATAAAATAAGGTTGCAAATAAATAAAATTACTTGGTTGTGGAGCAGCACTAACCTAATACAAAGGAACATATATCTAGTTTCCATTGGAAACTAGATATATGATGGACATTTGGCTGGTAACTTGCAGAGATAAACTGTATTTTATGATACTGAAAAATGCTGTGAAGACTCTTTATATAAATATTTCATAACCAGCTCTGTTGGAAGCTCATGTCTGCTGCAGGTACATACCATCCATCATTGTCTCTGTCATAAGTACTGAAGAACATGCCATTGTGAATGGTCATTGTCCTGTTTTCTCCATGCACCTGGGAAGCTCCATCCATCAGCGCGTTGCCTGCGGTGCCTTTGTAGTTACTGACTGAGAGCTGATACTTATTCCCTTCGTTCTGTATGGTGAACCCTCCATAATGAGCTGACACTTTGTCACCATTCCAATCTTCCATTTCAATTAAAACTTCGGTGGGCCCTATTTTGGTAAGCTGGCTGATCCTGTCATTTCCAAGCCAGTATTCACCTGAGAAATAGCAAGTGAGAAATAGTATGTGAAACAAACTCCACAATAGACTTCAAAGCAGCTTTATGATTTGCCTATAGGTCTGTTCAAGGGGATGAATTAATTTTAACAACTCAAAGATCTTCAAGAAATAGGAGAAAACAGATTGAGTAAGAAGAGCTCTCTGCTTGGTGTTTTACCAGGTGTATCACAGTAGTTCTTCCCTCCACTCTTTGCAGTGTTTCCAAATCCTTTCTTGTAATGATCCCATGTTCTGCCAAAATTAACACTTCCATCCTGGCGGTTCTGAATTAAAGTCCAGCCTGCAGAAGCAACAGTATTTATTTAGATTACACTGCCATTAAGAAAGAAGCATGAAATATTAAGATATAGCCCTTTTATCTTCATCTCAAGCATGTGGCTTCCTTTCAGCAGGTGTGAGTTTTCACTGCTTACAAGCTCAGCCTGGGCATTTTCACTCATGCTTAAGTAGCACCTTGCTTCATGAGAAGTGGAAAGAGCAGCACAGGAAGGATTGTCCTGGTCTTTTGTCTATTGCACAGTAGCAGGGTAAGAAACGAGCCAGACCATCCTTGTCTGCCCACCTTTACAATGTCCATTCTATTCATAGTAAGACATGTTTTTATCTACCAACCCTATCCCAACAATTTCTTTCCAGTTTCATTATAGATTTATCCTACTGTGCACCTGCAGATGACCAAAAAGACTTTCTTGAACAAGTCAATCAGACTTTTAATTCTCAAGTAATTACAAAAATTAAAACTCCGTATTAGTTTGTCTAAAATGCAAATTATTAATACTTTTTTTTTTTTCTTGGTAGCATCCATATTAATATTTTGACAACATAGATAATTCAGACTAACCTCCATTATCTGTTTCCATGTCACAGTATACTCTGTATGGCTTGATGAAAGGATCTGGCTGGATGAGGTACATCTCAGATATTTCACCTCCTTTTCTGATAATATCTTCACATTCTGCAAGAATGAAGTGGAGACTGTAATTGAAAGAGCTGTGAACTTCCTCAACAATCACCTTATCATTTGACTTCCAAGGGAGGCAATTCTGAATATACATGTAATTCTTCTCTCATTTTGGTTTATGTGGTACATCTTGTGAAAGGACAGGGGAAGAAAGAACAGTGCACCTGCATTTGTTCTGCTTTTCCAAAGAGGAATTCCAGTCCAAACTGAGTGATGGGAGACTGTATACTTTCCAGTGACTTTTTGATCTAGACTAGCTTGTGAAAGAAGAACCTTTCATGACTGAAAAAAATTGAGGATACAACTGTGGTAGTCACAACTGGATCAGTTCTACCTCCCAAAGACCCTGAAGCACATATTACTTTAAAAGGCTACTGGCTGCTAAAGAAAATTGCTATTGGGTATGACCAGTATTATGTGAAAGCATCATGTGAAAGTCACTGCTATATGCATGCATAATATATGTAGGCATGCATGAAAGATTCTTTTCCTTTAGGATAACTTCCTGTCTCTTCTGCTGTCCTAATCAATGACACAACCTTCAGAGTCACATGCAAGCCAAATGAACAATACATCTATCAATTTGCATGGAAGTGGGAGAAGAGATGTCATTGTTGAATAAATACCTTTGCCTGAAACCACTGGAATATTGCAGGAAACAACACATGGGGAACGACAGTAGTCCACCTGGGTTGCAATGGCATTTTCCAGTTTTTGTATCTTTTTGTGTAAAGAATCCACAACTGCACGAAGGACCCTGAGGCTGGATGGAATGTTATTGTCTAGATTGTCCTTTATATAGTTATAATGCAATTCCACTTCTGTGTTGTACTGAGAAAAGATGTCATCGTTGTCTAGGAAAGCAAAGATGGGAAAAGCAGTTTAGTTTCCAACACGTTTTGCAGTTAGGAAATAAGAGTTTCAATGTTTGAGAAGCCACTTCCTTCTTTTTGGAAGGACAGGCTTCCTTTTGCTTTTCCACAATGCATAAACTATGCAGAAAGTCTCAGGAAAATGGTGCACGTATATTGTTAATTCTTTGCTAGGCAGTAGGTCTATCAGTGGTGCTAAATTCTGCCAAAGAATTAAAATTATCGTCTTCCCAGGGAGCCATGGTTCCAAGCCAGGAGCTGGTCATGAAGGGATTGGGTGGATAAAGTAAAGCAGGTAAGGGTGGAACACACAATCCTGACTGTTAGGGGACCCTTATGAATCTTGCCTTTGTATGAGATCCATTCCTTTGCCTCTCAAATTATATTTTTTTTAAGATTTAAGAAGACATGGTCATAGAAACCTACTTTGTTAGATATTTCACTGTATTATATATGTATTTTAAGAAGTCCCATTAACAGTAGCACTACCAGTGGAACTGCAACACCATTTGCACTACTAATTAATAGAAATAACATACCTTTTCTTTGTTTTTGTGTCTTTACCAATTTGTCTTCTAGAACAGTCACATACTCATAGAAAGTTGAAGAGGTGTCAGACAGTTTGCTCACTTTATCCTTCAGATCACGAACAACTGGCTTCACATTTTTTTCCTGTTTCACCAGTGCAGTTTGAAGCTCACATCCAGTTGGACACAGCACTCCCTTAACAAAACAAAAGCAAAACAAAAGAAAAAGAGCTTTGAAGAAATGTCAAGACAGAAAGTTTCTAATCCTATCAGTGAATGGCCACAACCTTTGAATACACTGTAGAGTTAGTAATGGAATATCAGGTATTCAAGCACCTGGATAAGGTCTCAAAGCTTTCAACTGCTACAAAGCAGGGGCAAAGGTCAGGAACAAGATCTGAGTCCTCAGGAGGACTCTTTTGTTGGAGCTTGGGAAAACCTCTCTCTCTTCACACTTTTTTTTTGGCCACATTGTGGTTTTCACTTCTTTTTTTTTTTTTTTTTTTTTCTTCAGTTAAATCACAGGGTTAAGCCACTGGAATTAAGATTAAAGCCTGTCAGGAACTACCTGATGCCTGTATCTATCCCTTCCCTCTTTCACTAGCCTTGGAGAATCAACCATGTTCTCTAAACTTTGCTGTATATATCTCCCTTGAAATGACAATGCAGTGCATTATAAAATGATGATGTCAAGAAGCTGAGTGCCACTGCTTCTGCAACAAGGGCCACATCATCAAAAGCCAGTGGTGTTACTTAAAAAAAAGTAGGAAATTCTGAAGTCCTGTGAGATACAAATTACCCAGACAGCAGTGGGACTCTACTACACCACCATGTTCATTAAGCTTTAGTACACCTAATTTGTTGTGAGCATTTAGATTTGCTCTCCAGTGCTAAGCTGCCTCTCAGCACGACCACAGCCTGCATTTTCTGTCAGATGGGACAGTATAATGGACTGCTGTCAGGCAGCAAGGAGCATGCTTGATCTCAGCAGGCTTGATCTCAGCATGCTTGCAACACTCTTCCTTCCAGAATGACTGAAGCAGTGACTGAAGGTAGACTATAATTACAGTTTGAAACAAATTTTAAGACATGGGAGGTTGTTTGGGGGTTGGGTTTTTTTTGTCTTCAGGGCTCCTTGAGGTTATCCAAAATTCAAGTCAACATTTCTGCACAGTTTTTTTCTGCCCATCTTAATAGCTATGCAAAGCCGTGTGGAAAGCATAGTCTAATCCACAGGGATTTTCTTTCCTCATTTATGGTTCAAATCTCATCCACCACAGACCTCCTGATTCTGCTGCATTACTTCTTCACGCAGCCCTGCCCAACTCAAGCGAGATGAAGTTGGGCTGCCTCCAACGAACGACCACCCTTATTTGGCAAGGCCAACTCTGTGTTGGAGAAGAACAGAAGAGTGTGTTTCCAGCTGTCTCAACAAGCAGACACCTACCAGCTCATCTAGAGAATGCTTGCAGCCATCTGCATCAGGGTAGATGATCCGTTCCTTCTTGTCCCCTGGCTTCACCCGCTTCGGGGGCCGGGGCTGGTACCCCATCCCGCTGATGGGAGGTGCCACGGGGCGGAGCGTGGGGGCTGCTTCCCGCCTTTTGTCCAGGGGGCGGTGACCTCGAACGTCCAGCTGAGGGCTCTCGTCCTGCAAAGTGAAAGAGGAAAGTCTCTGAGTCTGGGGTTGCCACTGTAAAATGCAATGCGCGGGGTGGAGGAGGTTGGTTGGCATCCTTCAGTGTTTTGACAGCAAGGAAAGCCATGGGAAGCAATGAGAAAAGTAATCATGGAAATATTCAACTGGCATGGTGGGAAAGTCATCGCTGTGTCATAGAATCATAGAATGATTTGGCTGGAAGAGACCTTCAAGATCATCAGTCCAACCATTAGCCCTACACTGCCAGGGTCCCTAAACCATGTCCCCCAGCACCACATCTATGTGATTCTTAAACCCCTCCAGGGATGGGGACTCCACCCCCTCCCTGGGCAGCCCATTCCAATGCCTAACCACCCTCTCTGGAAAGAAATTCTTCCTGATATCTAACCTAAATTTCCCTTGGTGCAACTTGCAGCCATTGCCCCTCATCCTGTCATCTTTAACTAGTCTGAAGAGGTCGCCCCCCACCTCCCTATAACTTCCCTTCAGGTAGTTGTCCTCACACGTAGGAGCAGTCACACTCCCTCCACCTAGATAGAGACAAACTAAAACACCTTCAGATATCTCAATAGATCATTCTGACCAAAGAATAAAGTTGATGTAGTTCAGAGCCACTAAGCACCATGAAGCTTGAAATAGTAGGATACAATTAAATTAATTAGGAACTAAAAACTAGTTTTAAAGTAATTAGACATTCTTGGGTGTAAGGAGAATATTCAGCACCATGTCATCAGGGTCCCAGTTTTGCATTGCAGCAGGAAAATTTTTATGATCTCAGAAAATTAGGCTGGAGACAAATACATAATCAGCTTTTAACTGAATAGTTATTATTATAGTTATTAACTAAATACGTGTCAGCTATTAACTGATGGATGTAGGAAAAACATTCAGTGACATCTCTCAGGGTAGGTTTTTAGAGGTCCTGCTGATTCATCTCTGCCAGAAGTGGGAAAGTTCAAGAGGCTGAGCAAGAACAACAGGCCTAGTCCCTAAGCATTTGTTGAAATTAAACCATTTGAATTAATAGTGTTTGAACTGCTGAATCAAAACCTTTGACCATCTCCAATCCCACCCAGGCTTAGCTACAAATAACAAATATTTCTAAGGATCCAAGACCAGAGGCTTCAAGTAGTTTCCAAAGTAGGCAACATACAAATGGCAAAATTAGCAGAGTAGTATCAGTAGTCAATGCACAGACACAAATGCTTAGAAAACAGAAATAATCAGAGATAAANTTCCCATTTTAATAATTTCCTTAAAACTAAATATAGATTAAACTGTTATTTTACATTGATCCTCATTGCTTGCCTATTTGTTTAACAACTGTTCTCTCCATTTCCAATGCAAAGCTATGTGAACTGGTAGTTTTGTTTTGTTTTTTTCCAATGTCTACTGAATCTGTAGAAATATTTTTACTACCTTTGATAAAGTACATTACTAAATTACAGATTTCTACTCCCTTGGACCTGGTACTGCCTGTAGCATAGCATGTTAACATTGTTCAATTAATATCCTTAAGTAAATTCAGCTAAATAACTAATTTTACCATCAGATATTCTTAATTCCTTAGAGAAAAAGCAAAGAAATAGGAAGAAAATACATCAAAACTCAGAAAGTAACTATTGTTACACACACAAAGAAATAATTATTGAACAATTCAGGCAGAAAAAGAACATGCACAGGATCATTTTTTCCCACACCTTCTAACTTAGCTGACTCACATAAGCTCAGTGAGCCTCACAGGCAATTAAATTAAATGAATCGTTTGCACTGTTAGTATTAAATAGAATCAATAGCACAACCTCATCATCATAGTCAGCAGCAGCCTGGGATTTAGCCACAGAAACACAGAGCAGAAGCAGCAGCAGGAGCAGTTTCATGGTGCTGGATTTCTTGAGTGGCTCAGCAGCTGTGACAGGGACAGGTCCTCTCTGTCCCCATATATACAGGCAGCAGCCCACACTCCAAGCCTGACAGTGCACAGACCCAGCCCCTCTGAGCAATCACTGCTTCCCTGTTAATATTCAACTTTCCCTTCACTGTGGGCCTGCACACATTGGTTGTTGAGCAATTCCTCTGGACAGCTCTTATCTGCGTGTCCCAGAGACCTCTGTTAATGCTGGCATCCAATGGATGTTTAAATCCTTAGAAGTGCCTCCTGCTCAGATTGCACAAGGTTACCATCTTCTCAAAAATGACAAGTCTTTGCAAAGAGCTGCAGGGGTGAATATCCATCATCAGATGTCACACTCTGACTCCTTTCTTTCCTCAGTGCTGAAAATGTCAATATTTCAGAAATAGCAGATGGAAGTTGAGTTAAACCTGCACCATACAGATGGCTGCATTCTTCTAAATAGCTCTGATGGTGCCTGAGTGGGTATGAAAGTCGTTGGGTGTCTTTAAGTATGACAAAAAAAAGAATATATTCTGCTCATGAATTAAAACTTTCTTTTGATCTAATTAAAGATCAGATTAATATTGCAAGCACAAAACAATAACATGCCATTACTTTAGCATTATGCCATTGTAAATTAACTACAATAACTGCATTTTATATATGAATCTCCTGGTTTCTTTTTTTTTAATACAAAAGGTAAATCTGCCAAACATTAGTTAAAGATTTTTAATAGAGTTTTAAAAGAATGCAGAATGGAGGTATTTGTAATCACAGTGGACTATTCAAACACTCTTTCTGATGCTTTAGAAGAGTATGGCATAGCACTGCTCTCACATCAGCAGAGTTTTAACATCTCTGTGAATCTCAGTGTCCTGATAGTCTGTATTTTCTCAGGCATAAATGACCATAATAGACTGAATCAAAGCAAATGTGCCACAAGAAGGACTGCACACTTCTCTGAAGTCATTGAGATTGATGTATGAAGACATGAAGAAACACAAACTGTGGGCTGAGGTCCCATTCCAAAGGCCAGCTTGGTGGAGTGGGAGATTTTATGGGAAGCAAAGATTAGAGCAGCTACAATTGCTTGGTTTAGATCTCTTTTTCCCGTATTTGTGCTGTTGTCAGAATTCTGGTAAGCTGGAGATTCCTGAAATATGAAAACAGTTTAACCTGACTGGTTT
>VYZU01014392.1:9028-19636 GCA_013401355.1 Ceyx cyanopectus | reverse complement strand
TTTCAAATTCTCCTTTAAGTAGGAACCAAGCATAATCAGCTATAATAAAGTATCAGTCTGCCTTGAACATTGCACTGATTTGTTTTGTGCTGTTTTTGACTTCTGAGATGTGTACGATTCTTAATTTCATGATAAATCATCAGACATTTGACTGTAAGAGACATTTATATCTGGCTATTTCTGTGCATCAGCAGTCACATTAATTGGAAAATAATAGCAGGAGATAGTCTGGACAGGTTATAAACAAGGTTTCATGAGAGAAGTGTGTGCACTAACACATTTCAGGTCATTACCCACACACTCTGGATTTTCTTTCTGCACAAGAAGTGACTGACTCTACTTCCTGGACTTCTCTGGAAACTTGGGATACATCAGGATTTGTGAGTGTGTGGAACACCTCAGGGAGAGGAAAGAAGCAACACCATAGTGCAGATAAAATGCCCTGACATTCTGGAAGAGTTATAAAGATATGTGTGAAGGACATTTGGAAATAAAATAACCTTGGCTACCTTTTTCACACTTATGTAGGTATTTCTAGAAGAAGAATAGTGATGAGTACGGGACAAATTGTGAGATAAAATGACAAAGTGTCAATAAACCCCTCAAATTTGGCTCTTTAAAGGTCAGAAACTTTTTAACATTAGAACAGTGAAGGACTGGAAATAGTACACCACACACTATAAATCCTCTAGCAGAAGCCTGAGGAAAGCTATAAAAAAAAATCAGTGTTACAACATACATATGATTGAATTTCAATGAATCATCATTTTATAGTTGCTATAACATGAATTCTCCACCTTCCTCTGAAAATGAAGGTTAAGAGGGATCCACTCTTTTACATTTCCCTGGTGTTAATATAGAAGTCTGAAATCAACATAAAGCAGAAAAATAAAGGAGACATACAAAAATCTGTGTAAGAGAATGTGGCAACCATTTTTCTGCTATATGTATGTAGGTAATTGCAAGAAAACAAACAAACAAACAACAAACAACCTGAAATTATTGCTATCCTGCTGCCTGACCGTTCAGTATAAACTAGCCTGTTTCTGGCTCTTAGTGGCAGAAAATGNCCTTGAGATCTGTAGATTTGCTCTGTGCAATGAAATAAACCACTGCCAGTAGATAGGACTACTTAAATTGGGTTCCTTTTTTATTCTCTATAGGAGCTACAGACAGGGATGCAATTCATTTTTAATGATTTAAAATCATTTCCCTCCTCCTGCTTGCAGAACAACCTTGTTCTTCCTTAACCCTTTCAAGAACAGTCCCTTTAGATGGATGTTGGAAAGAAAAAAAGCTAAACAAAATATATATATATATAATATATATAAACATTTATATAAAAGATAAGAATACAAGATATAAATATTTATACACAAAATTAAAAATAAAGTAATACATATTTATTAAAATTGAATATATATAAAGCAGTATGACATACATTATTTTCATAAATTATAAATTGAAATACGTTGTCATGGAGGCACCCACAAACCAAACAGCAGCTTCTACCTCAAAGGGCTTTTTATTGCAACCAAAGTCACCCAGCACTCCCTCTGACCAAACACAAGTTCAGATGTCTGTTGGGAATTAACTACAACAAAACCTGAGTCCTAAACCTTAAGTAAAGACAAACCAAAATGGGCACACACTCATCAAGGGGAAACCTCCCACACCAGAGTGCCCAAGAAACCACTCAACCAAAGTGGAGGAGGTGCGTGGGTGGACAGAACACATCAAGTTGGTGTGTCCAAGGAGAGGGTCTAGCTGCTAGGCCTGCTGATGAGTGAGAGGCCAGAGTGAGAACAGGGATCTATAAATCACTGGCATAACTATTTGCATGTTAATTATTTCGTTGGGTGTGAACTTAAGTCAAAACTGAAAGCTCAAAGATTTTTATTTTTCTTTCACTCTCAAGATTTAGCAAGAGCTTTTGAAAATTGTTCCATAAATAATAGGAATTTGGGGCATTACTATCATAACAATTACAAATTTTAGCTTTTCTGGACAAGCCCATGTTCTGATTTTGCTTGGGGCAACTGGAAAAAGGGAAGACCTATGGTAGGAATAAAACTAAAAATCATCAATAAGTCTGCAATATCTTAATTGTAGTAACCATGAAATAACCTTGGCAGAAAAGCCAAATTTCCTGAGATTAATAAACTATAGCAACCACAAAAGGGCCTGCTACACCCCAAGCTTAATCACAACTAGTGGCAATAAAAGGAAGGACTGAGAGGGTTTGTGTCCTCTACTGACTTTGACTAGAAAAAAACACACTGCAGCAGAGCTGAAAGGTGTGCAGTGCATTTACATTGCAATCATGTTCCTCTCAGGATTTTTTTTGATTGGACTGAGAAGAACAGATGACAACTTTTGTTTTATATCAAGACCAAAATCTACATTGTATTCTATTTGTTATCTATCAGTAAACCAAATGGTGCAAAGAGTTTATCATCTCTTGGGCAGGAATATGGTGTACTCAACTTATATCTTCTGGGCCTCATTCAGCTAAGTAATAGACCTTTTATTACAGTTAAGTTATAGCAAACCTGGCAGTTTCTAAAGCCATGAAGCTAAAAGCCCCATGACTTCAGTGACCTGAGAATTGCAAGAGATAATCACCAGGAAATGCTCAGTCTGAAATGTCTGCTTATAGTTAAAGTGAATAGATAAAAATAGGAGAAATTATGGTTCCACACATTTATTAGACTTTATAGACACGAGTGGTGAATTTTATGAATCAGGTCATAAGGAAATTTAGTTGCTTCTTTTTGTCTGAAAACCTTATTAACAGAGTCACTTTTATTGTTTTAAGTAAAGCTGGATCATGATAAGGTCCTGTGTATAAATGCCCCCTTCTTATTCAATAGATTTAGTTCCCTGTTGAGCTCATCTAGATACATGGCTAAGTAGGACAGGATTGTAATAATCTGTTTGCTCTAGGCAGCACATTTGGTCAAGGCAGTGGAAGTGAGTGAGCTGGATTAAACCCCTACTCACACTTCAGCAGCAGCTTGTTCCTGCAACCCAGCTCCAGGACAAGTGGTAGATGTGATCAAATCCACCCAGGGCAATCAAAATGCACAGGTATTATTCAAGGCAGAAGAGGAAAAGTCATCTGCCCAGACCCCTGACATCAGCATTTATCCTTAGGTGACCTGTGTTACTGGAGCTGATGCAGTGGGAGAAAACCAGTCATATTGACCTTCAAGGCCCAGCAATAATTTTTCCAGGCTAATATTTAATCAAAGATACAATTAAGTTCATATCCTATAAACCAAAATCATTATGTTTGGAATTATCAGAGACAAGAAATATAGATAATTATAATGACACTTTTACTAGACACTTTGTGTTATGACCCTATATTACTTCAGGGTGATAATTTCTAAAGAAAAATTCATTGATTTTTTTTTTTTTTTCAAGTTTTGGTTCTGAGCCTCAGATGTGTGGATCACTGCATCTTATTTGAAGTTAGCAACATAACTGATGGCCATATTAATCCATAAACCTGTTACAAATATGGCTTAGTATGCTGGAGCACTTTTTTGGGGGGAATAGTTTAAGATAAAGGCTTCTATCAGAAAACCAAATAATGTCAGGATAGGTGTCCACAAAGACTTATTAGAGAGTATTTTTGTGCTTTCCTTTCACAGGTATGATTTATTTGTTTAATGTAAGACAAAAAAAACCAAAACCAAAAACCTAATTCGTAACATTTTGGCAGCCTTGGTGTAAAACAGAAAGTGAGAAATCAAATGGGCAGAACAGTACACATGCAACACAGCTTCATTTATATACAAAGAAAAAAAACACTGGTATGATGGCTGGTCTCTGTCAAAAGATCAAAGGATTTTATTATAATATGTAACAAAGTAGGTATAATTTTAGAATTAGTAGATATTTCTTAATTTTACATTTTTAAATTTTCTTTTTGTTTTGCTGAAACTTTTACAGAGTTCAAGAGAATGAATGAATTCCTTCCAGATAACTTTTTTCCCCCCTTGTGTTCCATTTAACTATAGTGAAAGATTCCATTTTATGTGGAACTAACCATTTTAGAAATTTATTTAGCTATCTGTAAGTCCATAAAGGAATCCAGCATTTTCTTTGCCCTATTGCTTAATCATCTATATGCCAGATGCATTATCTCACTTCCCATTCCATTGCAATGAAATGGGATTTTTATTTTTAATTCCCATTTGTCATCAGTGCAACAGTCCTGGAGTATTAAAGTCCATCTCCATTTAGTTTTTTGTAGTCTGATTATTGCCCACTGTTTAGAAACAACTTCTGCAATACCCAGGGCTGCAATATGGATCCCTATCCAAGTATTAACTAGCCTAACTTGGACTCAATTAGTGCATTTGACAAAATTATATTGGCAACATTAAGTTTGAATTTCATTTGAGAGCAATGGAAATAAAGTGATTTTTGCTGCTCAATACAAGGAAAATCTTACAAGGAAAGACTCTGTTGAGATAAAAGACTAACCCTTGGATTACAATGGTTGGAAACCAGAGCTACTTGAGTTATTGACAATAAAATACATTGCCAATGGGTCTTGAAGTCTCTTTTTGTAGGCAGGACTTTCATCAGGTGCATTCAGGGTGGCAGAGGGACACAGCTGCTGTCTCCCATCTGCCTTGGGCAGCAAAAATCACTTTATTTCCNGGGCTCAACCTGATGAAAACAAGATTAAAGAGAAAAGAAACTGTAAGTAGACAGAAAAATTTCTTCCACCTCTTTCTACTCTCAATGTTTTGTTGAGCTTTCTTTGTGCATTCTTGCTCTTTCTGTTCTCTTTTCCACTGCTATTCTAGTAAGTTTGACACTGGACAATACTTCAGGGATTCAGGTCTTGCCAAAGTCATTCCTGAGAGTTAGCAACAGGAACTGGGAATTGCATGGCTATTTATTATTGGGTTTCTGTGCCAATGATGAAGAAGGGGTGCTTCATTTCCATCAGTAAACCACCACCAGCACTAGAAATGACAGTGTATTGGAAGAGCACTTTTTATGCCTTATGGGTTTCTGTCTTTTTTTTTTGTGACAGAGCAGAGGTGACTAAATGATGTCAAGGGAGTCATACCTTTGAGGTAGGTGGTGTGTGCCTTTTGCCTTTGCCCATGCTGATGACCAATTGTCAGTTGCTTTCCTGGAAAGCTCCCAGCAAACACTTCATCAGCTGCCTGTAGTTGTGAGGATACTCTCATTTCCACAGCAACCTATTCCCTCATCAATGTCTGTGTGAACAGGCAGCAAAACAGAAAGTTCCCAGTGTGAGCTGGATTTCTGTTTTATCTTCTAAAGCAATCACATGTTTCAGTGCAGGGATCATTTTTGGTGGCTGGCAGTGTTTCCATGTATGGGATTGTGTCTCTGCCAAAGTCATATATAAGCACGACATGAATTATCATCCTGGGTAAAGTTGTGTATTGGGTTACATAACCCTTTAAAAGCAAAAGAACAACAGCTAAAGCAGCACATATTTATGAGCAGCATTTCATGTTCCATTTAGGCTGCAATGCTTCTCTGACACAGATGCCTGATCTGCTTTATATTTTCAATAATACAGTGCTAATATAATCCAATAATTCTCATTTCAAATCTACCACTTGATCAAATTTACTCATTTCAAATCACTTTTCTTCAGCCCTTTAGCTAATCACTGTGTTAAAGATTTATTTCCTTTCAAGTACTTAATGAATTAGATTACTTTTGTTTTGGTTTGGGTTTTTTTTTTGGAGGTCATGGGCTCCAGGACTGGCTGCTGTGTAGAGGCAGAGAAGCCATCCTGCAGGTTACAATAACTGATATATCTGCTCTAAAGGAAGAAAGCAGGAAATAAACTACTGTCTAAGTTAATTTGGGTATTCACAAGTTTCAATAAGGTGGCTGGGCATACCACAAATTCTCCTCTTTCTCTGCAGGTGTGCATCCCTTTAAGCACACTAGGATGTGTCAGACAGTTGAAGTGCCCATTTTTGGGCACTTCAGTAGTCAATGGCTCTTAACATTTTCCATATTCCAATTTAATGTCAGTCAGAGGGAGCTAAAGTGTTGTCATAGAAATAGTCATTTTTCAGATCTAGCTTTTGCAGGATGCTCTTCATTCAGTCACTAAGGTCAGTGGGATGGTTAATGAAGGAAGATGTTTATCAGTGTATTTTAATATCATTCCCCCCTTTTTATTTTCCCACCACATTTAGGAGGGTTTTTTTTTAAAGTAAAATTTGTAAAAAGACATCTGTGATTTATATCTTTACCCATAAGTTTTTATTATCATTTACATGTCACTGCTAAATGTTTCCTTATATAGCTTTAATATTTGAAATGTTTGCAGTGGTTTTAGTGCCAATGGCAAGAATTAATTCATTATATATAGAAAATAAATTTTAAAATATCTGAAATGCTTTTTACTGTTAATACATAGCACAACAGGCTGGATCCTATCTGTAATGTAATCAACAAGGAAAAAACTACTGGTTCTATGAATCCACACACACGGTATTTTAAAAANTTTTTTTTTTTTTTTCAAGTTTTGGTTCTGAGCCTCAGATGTGTGGATCACTGCATCTTATTTGAAGTTAGCAACATAACTGATGGCCATATTAATCCATAAACCTGTTACAAATATGGCTTAGTATGCTGGAGCACTTTTTTGGGGGGAATAGTTTAAGATAAAGGCTTCTATCAGAAAACCAAATAATGTCAGGATAGGTGTCCACAAAGACTTATTAGAGAGTATTTTTGTGCTTTCCTTTCACAGGTATGATTTATTTGTTTAATGTAAGACAAAAAAAACCAAAACCAAAAACCTAATTCGTAACATTTTGGCAGCCTTGGTGTAAAACAGAAAGTGAGAAATCAAATGGGCAGAACAGTACACATGCAACACAGCTTCATTTATATACAAAGAAAAAAAACACTGGTATGATGGCTGGTCTCTGTCAAAAGATCAAAGGATTTTATTATAATATGTAACAAAGTAGGTATAATTTTAGAATTAGTAGATATTTCTTAATTTTACATTTTTAAATTTTCTTTTTGTTTTGCTGAAACTTTTACAGAGTTCAAGAGAATGAATGAATTCCTTCCAGATAACTTTTTTCCCCCCTTGTGTTCCATTTAACTATAGTGAAAGATTCCATTTTATGTGGAACTAACCATTTTAGAAATTTATTTAGCTATCTGTAAGTCCATAAAGGAATCCAGCATTTTCTTTGCCCTATTGCTTAATCATCTATATGCCAGATGCATTATCTCACTTCCCATTCCATTGCAATGAAATGGGATTTTTATTTTTAATTCCCATTTGTCATCAGTGCAACAGTCCTGGAGTATTAAAGTCCATCTCCATTTAGTTTTTTGTAGTCTGATTATTGCCCACTGTTTAGAAACAACTTCTGCAATACCCAGGGCTGCAATATGGATCCCTATCCAAGTATTAACTAGCCTAACTTGGACTCAATTAGTGCATTTGACAAAATTATATTGGCAACATTAAGTTTGAATTTCATTTGAGAGCAATGGAAATAAAGTGATTTTTGCTGCTCAATACAAGGAAAATCTTACAAGGAAAGACTCTGTTGAGATAAAAGACTAACCCTTGGATTACAATGGTTGGAAACCAGAGCTACTTGAGTTATTGACAATAAAATACATTGCCAATGGGTCTTGAAGTCTCTTTTTGTAGGCAGGACTTTCATCAGGTGCATTCAGGGTGGCAGAGGGACACAGCTGCTGTCTCCCATCTGCCTTGGGCAAGTCTAGGGGTGGCTGTGGGCAACAAATGCTTTATTAACATTGTGTCCCTGTTCCCTCAAGGTGGCTGAGAAGTTTTCTGCAGCCAATCTCCTCCTGGAATGGCTGCTGTCCCTCCTCCAGCACATCAGCCACAACGCAGACATCAACAGGATGAGCTCTAGCAGCCTGGTCATCTGTGTTGGGCTCAACCTGATGAAAACAAGATTAAAGAGAAAAGAAACTGTAAGTAGACAGAAAAATTTCTTCCACCTCTTTCTACTCTCAATGTTTTGTTGAGCTTTCTTTGTGCATTCTTGCTCTTTCTGTTCTCTTTTCCACTGCTATTCTAGTAAGTTTGACACTGGACAATACTTCAGGGATTCAGGTCTTGCCAAAGTCATTCCTGAGAGTTAGCAACAGGAACTGGGAATTGCATGGCTATTTATTATTGGGTTTCTGTGCCAATGATGAAGAAGGGGTGCTTCATTTCCATCAGTAAACCACCACCAGCACTAGAAATGACAGTGTATTGGAAGAGCACTTTTTATGCCTTATGGGTTTCTGTCTTTTTTTTTTGTGACAGAGCAGAGGTGACTAAATGATGTCAAGGGAGTCATACCTTTGAGGTAGGTGGTGTGTGCCTTTTGCCTTTGCCCATGCTGATGACCAATTGTCAGTTGCTTTCCTGGAAAGCTCCCAGCAAACACTTCATCAGCTGCCTGTAGTTGTGAGGATACTCTCATTTCCACAGCAACCTATTCCCTCATCAATGTCTGTGTGAACAGGCAGCAAAACAGAAAGTTCCCAGTGTGAGCTGGATTTCTGTTTTATCTTCTAAAGCAATCACATGTTTCAGTGCAGGGATCATTTTTGGTGGCTGGCAGTGTTTCCATGTATGGGATTGTGTCTCTGCCAAAGTCATATATAAGCACGACATGAATTATCATCCTGGGTAAAGTTGTGTATTGGGTTACATAACCCTTTAAAAGCAAAAGAACAACAGCTAAAGCAGCACATATTTATGAGCAGCATTTCATGTTCCATTTAGGCTGCAATGCTTCTCTGACACAGATGCCTGATCTGCTTTATATTTTCAATAATACAGTGCTAATATAATCCAATAATTCTCATTTCAAATCTACCACTTGATCAAATTTACTCATTTCAAATCACTTTTCTTCAGCCCTTTAGCTAATCACTGTGTTAAAGATTTATTTCCTTTCAAGTACTTAATGAATTAGATTACTTTTGTTTTGGTTTGGGTTTTTTTTTTGGAGGTCATGGGCTCCAGGACTGGCTGCTGTGTAGAGGCAGAGAAGCCATCCTGCAGGTTACAATAACTGATATATCTGCTCTAAAGGAAGAAAGCAGGAAATAAACTACTGTCTAAGTTAATTTGGGTATTCACAAGTTTCAATAAGGTGGCTGGGCATACCACAAATTCTCCTCTTTCTCTGCAGGTGTGCATCCCTTTAAGCACACTAGGATGTGTCAGACAGTTGAAGTGCCCATTTTTGGGCACTTCAGTAGTCAATGGCTCTTAACATTTTCCATATTCCAATTTAATGTCAGTCAGAGGGAGCTAAAGTGTTGTCATAGAAATAGTCATTTTTCAGATCTAGCTTTTGCAGGATGCTCTTCATTCAGTCACTAAGGTCAGTGGGATGGTTAATGAAGGAAGATGTTTATCAGTGTATTTTAATATCATTCCCCCCTTTTTATTTTCCCACCACATTTAGGAGGGTTTTTTTTTAAAGTAAAATTTGTAAAAAGACATCTGTGATTTATATCTTTACCCATAAGTTTTTATTATCATTTACATGTCACTGCTAAATGTTTCCTTATATAGCTTTAATATTTGAAATGTTTGCAGTGGTTTTAGTGCCAATGGCAAGAATTAATTCATTATATATAGAAAATAAATTTTAAAATATCTGAAATGCTTTTTACTGTTAATACATAGCACAACAGGCTGGATCCTATCTGTAATGTAATCAACAAGGAAAAAACTACTGGTTCTATGAATCCACACACACGGTATTTTAAAAACTAAAAAAAAAGAAAAGTTATTTATGTTTTAGGGTGCTTATTATGCTTAAAACTTTGTGAAAAATAAAAGGCATCTTCTTTATCCAGATCAAAGGTACTGCTGTCTAGTTAACACTCAGAATTGTTCCACAGGTTTTCAGAGAAATTTCTCAGTGCTAATAGATATGGTGTGGAAAATGGATAGATGTGCTGTGTCAAAATACAGAGTGACCAAGAGTTGAGTCCAGGCTTGACTACAAATAGGAGCTTAAGCAAAGTACCAATCTTTTACCAGGCTCAAGCAGGAGCTGAGCAACTTGTTTACCTGACCCAAGTACAGGACATATGCAGCTACAGTGGAACTCTGATAAGGCCTGGCACAACTTGGTGACATCTGGGGTGAAAGAAATGTCTCACAGCCTGATGTTTCTTCAGTGAAGGTAAAAGCACATGTGCACCTTTGTATTGTATGCTAGCCTCACCCCTCTTTTCATCAACAACACAGAAAGTCTTGTTCAAAGCATATGAACACATGACATAATGATTCATCACACCTTGTCAAGGTTATAAATCTGGTTTCCTGCCAATGGCTCATGTTGAGGAGATGCTCCATTGGCTGCTGGGTGGATTGACCCATTCTCATTTCCTTGGTAGCAGGGACGCCTCGTTAGTTAAGTAATTGCTTCTCCTATTTCACAGAGGATACTCAGGAGTCTTAACAGAGTCTTTAACAGTTATTGGCTTATTTAGGATATTTATTTATTTATATATTTATTATAAAACGCTATATTATAAAATTATTATTAGATATTAATTATTATTATATAG
>VYZU01014389.1:4145-45671 GCA_013401355.1 Ceyx cyanopectus | reverse complement strand
ATGAACTACATGGTAAATTCTGTCTTCACTATTTCCCTTTGCTGATGAAGGACACCTTGCACAAGTAGCTGTGATGCAGTTGCCTTCTACTTAACTTCTTGGAAAAGGTCCAGAGTGAAAATCACCTTCCAGGGTCTCAGAGTGATCTCAGGTTGGGAAGGCTCACCACCTTGGGAGGTGAAAGACCTGAGATCTACCTCTTTTCCATTGTCTAGCAAGACACTCATTAAAGCAGGATGTGAAAGTGCTTCTGTCTTTAATTTCTTATCTCGTGTTGCACAGATCTTCACATCTTTAATTATTGTCTCTGAAAAGGTGTTTTACATTGGCAGTGTAGGGTTAATTGGCTGGACTTGATGATCTTGAAGGTCTCTTCCAGCCAAATTATTCTGTGATTCTGTGTGATTCTGGGATTCTTTACTCTCAATGAAGCATGTCCTGTCTTTGTTATTCCTTATGTCCATGACACCACAGAGGACCATGTTTGAATCAGAGAATCAGAGAATGTTAGGGGTTGGAAGGGACCTAGAAAGATCATCTGGTCCAAACCCTGCCAGAGCAGGATCACCTAGACAAGGTTTGTGTGTCTCAGAGAGTGGGACTGGGGTTTTCCCTGGCTCTTGGAGAGAATGGAGCCTCATGATTGCAGGCAGCAGTTGCAAGTCTTCCATAGCAGGGAGAAACCCAGACTTGTGCCATTCAGTCTCCCCCCCCATGCTTGATATTGTCCCTTTCTTCCCTTTCAGGCACGGCCTCTCTCCTTGCCAGCCCTGGAAGGTATGTTTACAGTCACTGTGCCAAAGAAGAAGGAAGTGGAGGAAAAACAGAAAGAGAAGATCCAGGAAACTGAATGCTGATGGGAGCAGGGACACCAAGCCCAGTCTACATGGGAGGATGAACCCCTGTGTGCCATGCTGCAGGGAGATGGGTGCCATGCAGACCTTCTCAGGAGGGTCTAGGGATGGCATGAACATAGGAGGCCAGGAGGAGTTGTGCACCTGAAGCTGCAGCAGGGCAAGCTGCCTTGCTGCTGCAGTGAGGTGGCAGGCAGCACAGATGCTTTGGAGCTATTGTGAATATTTGAGCCAGTAGATATTGCCTGCTTCAGTGCCACTTATTTTTACCACTTTTTGCCCCTCCTTCGTGGCCTCTCTCACAGCCTGTAATGGGTGGGACATTTAGATGTGGGACAGGGCTGGAAGCCAGCTCCCCTGCAGCCCAGTGGTGTTTTCTCCCCACTGCCCACTTTCTCCTCTGCTTCTCCCTCACTGAGCTCTGGTGTTCATTCAGTGGCAGAGGGGACCCAGCCAATGTGCACAGTGCACATTGTGGAGGTTTTCTTCTATCAGAAATGCATTTGAAGACCTAAAATAAACCTGTCTGACAAAAAAAAACCACTGGCCCAAGTGTGTGCAATTGCAACTACTGGTGGTGCTGGGTGTACCTTTGCTTGTGTGAAGCAGCTTGCAAGGACCTTGCTGCCTTCTCTTTCTCTTTCAATTCTGTTTTATTGAAGTTGTCTGTTAATTTCTGGCATTTTCACAACAGGAAAGAGGAAATAACATGACACTAGGGAAGAAAGTTTCATAGGTTCAATTTCTCCTTTTTTTTTTTGCATGCTTCAGAGTATTTTCTTTTTTACCTTGTCTGGCTGTCCCTGTTCATTCATTAATTTATTCTTTCAAGTCTTGACATTTTCCAGGTAGATCTTGGATTGATGGCTCTCTGCTGCTCTCTTCCTGCTAAGGATTCACAGATATTTACAGATACAGGATGTACTTAGTAATTTGTGTGAACCCACCAGGTCCTATCTCTCAAGACCCTCAATGTGTTTAGTGATGTCAGAGAATGCTCTTCACCTCCTTCCTTCCCAAACAGTACCACTGCATGGCACCCCAGAATTAAAACTCCCTAGGAAAAGACCCCTCTGGCTGTGTGGCTCTGCCCTTCCCCTGCCAAGGGGTTCAGACACACAGGTAATGAATGCATCCTGAGATACTCAGACTGGAAGTAGTGCATCAGTTCCCAACTAGCCCACTGTGGAGAGCATGTCTGGACTTCACTGCTCTTTGGCTACTCAACTAGCAAGTGTTTTACTGCAAATGCTACCCAGTTCTCCACTGAGTTGTAGAGAAATGTAAGGTAGACTTGTCTGCTTCAACTGTTCCATCCAGTTTCAGGCAGCCACTGGAACAGAACCAACACAAGGCAAGGCATCTCGCCTCCTGGAGGCAATACTTTTAGCATTGCCTGGGATTAGCCTGCATGTTTTCATTGCTCAGGTGTGTGGCCACTCTGCCTTTAAATCTCACTGGTTGCTTGAACTCATCTCCTTCCCCTGGCAACCAGTCCTCAGGTCTGCTTCTTCACAGTGAGAAAAGTCTTCCCCTTATCAGTTCTGAATTCAAAGCTTGCTGTTTTAATTATCTGTTTCCTTTTCTTCTGTCACAAAGGTGGAAAGAAGAGGGACTCTGAATGTACTGTTTCTTGGCCAGTCATTATTCTACTGCCTTCTATTACTGCCAACCTGCTCTTCATGACCCCCAACATCTTGTCTGCTCTTTTGGCTGTAGTTCCCCACTGAATAACACTGAGCTTGCCCTGAGCTGTGTCCTCAGTGAAATGCCTGTCATGGTGCCCAGGGCTCTTGCTTGACCTGGTTCAGTAAACTAAAGCTTAAGAGTATTTCTGCAGTTTACATTTTCCCTCCAGCTTTAATGAAAGTGATGCTGAATTTCATTTGTCTTGCAGTTGCTGATGAGCACAGCTTTCTTACATGTCTCCAAAACTCTTGTCATTCATCTCCTGACAAATTTAAATGGCTTCATGTCATATACTTAGCCTTCTTGCTGCTTACCTCCTTGAACACTAGTAACTCATGTCTTAATCCAGATACTTTTGGGCCCCAGTGCTGCCTCAGATCAAAACTGGCAGTTTAATCCTCTTCTTCACATCCCACCCTGAGGCTAGTCAGGTGCACAGCAGAGTTGTCCTGCTCCCCCTTGTATAGGGTCAGTCCATTGCTGTGGTCATCCCTGCAGCTCCAAAGAGAAGATGCAAGCTGTTCATGAGGTAAAACACAAGATGAGCACTGGATTATTTACTGTTCCCTTGCTTCACCAAGAACTGATGACACCTGAAGCCAGTTTCACATAATTATGTTCAGTTGCACAGCCAGACCTGGACAGGCTGGAGGGTTGGGCAGGAAGAAATTGAATTAAATTCAACAAGGGCAAGTGTAGAGTCTTGCATCTGGGGAAGAACAACCCCAGCAACCAGGATAGGTTGGGGACTGAGCTGTTGGAGGGCAGCATAGGGGAAAAGGATCTGAGGGTCCTGGTGGGCAGCAGGGTGACCAGGAGCCACAATGTGCCCTGGTGGCCAAAAAGGCCAATGGCCTGGGGTGTATTAGAAGGGCTGTGGTTAGTAAATCGAGAGAGGTTCTCCTCCCCCTCTGCTCTGCCCTAGTGAAGCTGCATCTGGAGTATTGTGCCCAGTTCTGGGCTCCCCAGTTCAAGGACAGGGTACTGCTGGAGACAGTTCAATGCAGAGCCACAAAGATGATTAAAGGAGTGGAGCATCTCCCTGCTGAGGAAAGGCTGAGGGAGCTGGGGCTCTTTAGCTTGGAGGAGACTGAGGGGGGACTTCATTAATGGTTATAAATATGTAAAGGGTGGGTGTCAGGAGGATGGAGCCAGACTCTGCTCAGTAACATCCAGTCAGGACATGCCCCCAGGACAAGGGGCAAGGGGTGCAGCTGGAACAGAGAGGGTTCCACGTGAACAAAAGAAGAAACTTCTTCATGGTGAGGGTGACAGAACCTGGAACAGGCTGCCCAGGGAGGTTGTAGAGTCTCCTTCTCTGAAGACATTCAAAACTCACCTGGATCTCTTTCTGTGTGACCTGATCTAGGTGATCCTGCTCTGGCAGCGTGTTGGACTCGATGATCTTTCAAAGTCTGTTCCAACCCCAAAGTCATACAGTGTAGTCTGAAAGGGATGGCACTCCCACCTGGAGGGATGGGTTTCAGAAAGTCCTATGGTAAGAGGATATAGAACAGCTCTCAAGCACTTAGGACACTCTCTGTGTCTAGGAAAAATGGCAGGAGGACTTGCTAATTCTCACTGAGGTTTCTCATGTTCTTTTACAAACACTGTCTTGTCAACAGGTCATCATCTCCCTTTCTTCACAGAAAACAACATAGGGGTTTGGACCAAGTAGGAGGCACTAGCAGACCCCCTAACAAGTTCTGAGGGTTGGCAGGAGCTCAGGACCCTCCGACCAGCTACTGTCCATCCCTTACAGACTGCAGGCCCCCTGCAACTACCCAAAGGGTAGAACCATAGAATGTTCAGGGCTGGAAGGGACCTCCAAAGGGCATCTAGTGCAGCCCCCCTGCAGGGAGCAGGGACACCCTCAACTAGACCAGGCTGCTCAGAGCCTTGGCCAACCTCACAACCCCAGCTCCTTCAGCCTGTCCCCACAGCAGAGCTGTTTCAGGCTCTGAGCATCAATGTGGCCTCCTCTGGCCTCGGCTGCTTGGCTCTGCCGCCATCTGCTGTCCCCGCGCGGCCGGGATTTCCCGCCCTCTGCCTCCTCGTATCCCGCCGAGCGCTTCACACGCTCAGGGCCATCTCTTGCCTTGCTTTCCGCCGCGGAACTGAAATTCTGTGATTCTGTGACTTCCCAGCAGATATGTGTAGCCCTTCCCCACCAGAGTTCACACCTCCTGCCAAAATCAAGGCGAACAGCTCTGTCGAGAGCCTGATTTTCCACTGTGATCAGCAAATGAACCATCATGATACTTATTTAGAGTCCTCTCTTCACAGAATCACAGAATCACAGAATGATTTGGCTGGAAGAGACCTTCAAGATCATCAAGTCCAGCCATTAACCCTACACTGCCAGTGTCCTTAAACCATGTCCCCCAGCACCACATCTATGCGACTCTTAAACACCTCCAGGGATGGGGACTCCACCACCTCCCTGGGCAGCCCATTCCAATCCCTAACCACCCTCTCTGGAAAGAAATTCCTCCTGATATCCAACCTAAATTTCCCTTGGTGCAACTTGAAGCCATTGCCCCTCCTCCTGTCATCTTTAACTAGGTCAAAGAGGTCGACCCCCACCTCCCTATAACTTCCCTTCAGGTAGTTGTAGAGAGCAATAAGGTCCCCCCTGAGCCTCCTCTTCACCAGACTAAACAATCCCAGCTCCCTCAGCCTATCCACAATTAAATTATCACAATTTAAACTTCTGCAGAGTGCCTGCAGAGAGGTACCTGCCCCATCAGATTCCTCTCCAAGGTACATAGCTGTGCTGGAGCCAATTGCCTGGCTTCTTTGTCAGACAGCTGGTTGTTTCTAGCTCTCCATGTCCTGTGTCAGAAATTTCTCTCAACAAGCTCAACAGGTGGTAGCTGTTCTGTTGCAAAGAGAAAGCTCCCAACCTTTGAATTCACTGACATTCAGGTGCCTGAAGATAATGGTTTTTTTTCACTCTATGTTTGAAACTCATCCTTCCTTCTCTCCAACACCACTGAGCAATCACTGATTTTCCAGTATACCTGGGTAGCTTTAACTCATGAGGCACACTTCTAGCTCTCACTGACATGCAGGGAACTTGGTTTTAAGAAGACTGTCTCTGGAGATTTCTTGGCTTTTCAGTGGTCAGTAAAATATCCCTCTCAATACCTGATTTCCTTGACCCCTTTGTCCCTTTTTCACACTTCCCCTGCAGACTGTGACCTACACTCAAGTAAAACCTGGGAACCTCCTCTCCACTGAGGTCTACGAGAAGCTGCTCCTTGACAAACCCAGTATGTAAAAATATTGCTGCGGGTTGATTAGAGCAAAGAGAGACAGTGTGAGGTGGGTGGAGGGTGTCTCTTCAGGGGAGAAAACAGGGAAACATGACAGCCATAAGCTTGGCTGGGAGGGAACTTTGGGTAGTGCTCAGGCTCTTCTCACTCTGCCACAGGGTCAGTGTGTGATGCTGGATAAGCCCCCCTTTTCCCACGGGTGCATTAGAGCCTCTGTACCAGTGAGGTGAGAACCAGACTTGCATGGAATTTAAAAACTAGTTGAATATTTATGAGAAATATCACATTCAGAGGAGAATCTGGCTGGGTAATATTATTCATCCCTTCTGGATTCTGATGTTTAATTAATGCTTGCAAAGTGCTTTGAGATGCTTGGATGAAAGTGATATAAACACTATGACCCTTGGTCCCAGAGGTATCTGTTCATCACACAGCCCTAGCAGCTTTGAGAGATGAGGATCCCTCCTGAATCCCTTCCCTGAGGTAAGAATGGGTCTGTGTGAGGCCAAGTTTTGTCACCTCAGACCCACAGCCCTGCTCCTCTTTGCAGCTCTGCAGTACGTTCAAGTGCGTGCATTTCAGAAGCTTTACTTCTTCAGGGGATGTTATTTCTGGTAGATATTTGCAGTGACATAAATCAACTGTTCAAAAACAAGCCAGTGCTTCCGCATTACAGCGTGCTGGGGAGACAAAGGGCAAGGCCACAATCTGTGAAGGTGAAGCATGAGCTCAAAGCCCCAAGATGGTCATACAATCCCAGCCTGACTTTTCTTAGCTCTGTTTTCCTCAGGACAGCCCCTCTCTGGCAGCTAGGGACCAGAAGGGACATTTCTATTTGGAGGCATGTCACAGTGTTTTGGAGATACAGGTGTGATGTGGTAAGCTCTCACAGGTCAGCTGTGTCTCAGAACAGGGCTTTCACAGGCTCTGGGCACCTGCAAAGTGGGTGCCCACCCCATCCCATGCCATGCCATCCCATCTCACCTGTCTCACACAGGTGGCTCATCCCTGTGACAGGACAGCTTCATCTTTCTCCAAAGACACATACAATGGACCAGCTGCTTCTTTCACACCTCGTGGCATGTTATGAACCTTGGCACTATGTCTGTCTGTTCCTCCAAAGCCTGGTTGTGTCTCACACCCCCATCCTCCAGACAAAGGTGTAAGCCACTGCCAGGAGAAGAGTGGGTGGCACAGAGATGAAATCTCAGCCATGTCTGGGGCTCAGTGGGTTTCCGCCCTCTTGGCTGAGGCTGGGATTCAGAGAGAGACACCAAATGTGGGTGGGAAACCACAAAAGCCCCCTTCTTCACCCTATAGAGAAGGGAAACAGTTGAGATTCAGTAGCAATACAGGTTACCTAAGAGTAACCTTGGACTGCTGTTACATGGCAAGGTTTGGGTGGCAGAGGGTGACTTCTGTGAGATGTGAGCAGGAGCTGGCCCCGTGTCAGCAAGAGCTGTGTCTAGCCAGCCCCAAACCAGACCTACAGAAGGCCAAAGATGAGCCAATCAGTGATGCTGGTGGTACTTCTGTGATAACACATTTAAGAAAAGGTGAAAAAAAAGCTGCACAGCAGCTGTGAGAGAAGAGTGAGAAAGTGTGAGAGAAATGGCCCTGCAGACACCAAGCCCAATGAAGAAGGAGGGGGAGGAGGTGCTCCACCCAGGCCTGGAGCACAGATTCTCTGCAGCCCCTGGAGAAAATAATGGTGATGCAGATGTGCTTCTGAAGCCCATGGAGGTGCACACTGGAGAAGATATCTGTACTGCAGTCCCTGGAGGGTCTGTGCTGGGACAGGCTCCTGGCAGCACCCATGACTCATGGAGAGGAGCATATGCTGGATCATGATTTCTGTCAGGAGCTGTGGCCCATGGAAGAACCATAAACATGAAGAACTACAGCCCATGGAAAGAACCTGCACTGGAACATTTCATGAAGGACCCATGATGGAGCATGGCAACAGCATGAGCAGGAGGGAGCAGCAGAGATCAAGTGCTATGGACTGGCCACAATCCCCACTGGCCCCCTCTGACACCTGGGGGAGAGTAAGTAGAGGCAGAAGAATCAGGTCTGAAGTTGAGTCTGGGAAGAAAAGGGGGCAGGGGAAGGTGGTTTTAGTTTTGTCTTCATTTCTTATTATCCTATTCTGGCCATAATTTAAAGTAATCTTTGCCTAAGTCAAGCCTGTTTTGCCCATGGTTGTAACTGGTGAGCCATCTCTTTGTTCTTATCTTAACCCATGAGGGTTTTTTCTTTTTCCCTCTGCAGCCTCTGGTGTCAGAGATGCCTCCTCTCAGCAGTGATGCAGGAGCCAGGCTGGGAAATGGAGGCCAGCTCGCTCTTACAGAGCTCCAGGGGTGTGGGCTGGGTCTGTATCTGCTCAGCTAACATGAATTTGCCAGCTTTTTTTGTCAGTAGAGCACAACTGGTTTCCAACCATTCGCTCGTAAGTTTCGGCCCCGTGGTGACCTCCCATCAGCTGCCATATGGCCAATAGGCACCCTCTGCTTCACACTCATCCTCCCCAGGCACTGTCAGACATCACCTTCCGTTGTGAGCTCCACTGCTGCTCACACCCAGGCTCCAAATCACATGCTTTTGGAAACCCACCATCTGCCTAAAGAAGTTGGTGGACTTCAGCAGAGACCGGGCTGCCAGCAAGACCTCGGTGAGACTCCAGCTAGAGAGGAGGAGACATCAAGGCCAACATCTGTGGAGCTGCTTTCTGAACATCAAGTTCATACTTCTTTTGTTTCAGCTGTAGCTGAGATCAATTACGGCAGGTGACAAACACAAGGAGACAGAAACACAGACTGAGAGGAAGGAAAAGAGGTAAGAAAACTCTTTCTTTCTTTCTTTCTTTCTTTCTTTCTTTCTTTCTTTCTTTCTTTCTTTCTTTCTTTCTTTCTTTCTTTCTTTCTTTCTTTCTTTCTTTCTTTCTTTCTTTTCTCTAAGGAAAAAGGCCAATCTGTTTTGGTCTCTTCTTTTGCTGTTGCAAACTGGACTATTCCACACGAGTTGCTGTTGTGGCACAGATTGATTACTTTTGCCCTACTTAAAGATAGGATGTAAAGCTGTCTCGAACCTTTGACTTGATAATGCATCTATCTGCAATTCCCTTAGTGTTTGTCTCCCTGGAATTTTCCTTGAAAGAGGAGAAAAAAAAAAAAGGAGCTATGAAAAGCTCAACTGCCTCACAGGATCTCACAGATCTCTTAAACAAACATATAGGGGAAAATGTCCAATATGAGGGCCTGTCACTGGTGACTGTATGTGCCCAAGGAAATGCACTGGGGAGCAGCCCTCCACCAACTGCCACTTGCTATCACCTTCTCCACATGCCCTCCAGGAAGAGGAATTTTATTCTAAAAAAAGCATCAAAAATAAGAAGGCAGTGTTCTCTTGCTAACAAGGGACATCTGATTACATCTGTACATGCTGAGACCAGAGGGGTCTGTTCTGCTAATCCAGGCTGACTGGCTCACTGCCTGACACTGCCTGCTGAGCAAGCAGGATTTCTTGGAGAAAGAGGGATCCTTTGAATTTAAGGGTGCCTCTTCTTTCTGGGCTACCACACTGTTGAAAATGGGAGTTTCATTTCTGGTTGTGTTTTTCAATTTTCGGGTGGCATCCTGCTCAACCTTTGTCAGCCACCTCAGATCCTCCCCTACCTGATGCATTATGCTTAAGCTCAGGTTACTACTTAACATTCTCCTCTATAAACAGTCATCTTAAGTTCCTGGTGCATGTTAGACAAATCACTTCACAGATTTTTTTACCAACGTGGTGTTTTACAAACATGGCTGCCAAAGCTGCCTGCAGTACAGCAGGGCAGCCTTCATCTAAACTGAGCATCTGTTCCCACTTGAGGTTCTCAGGTGCTCACCCAATCTGCCACAGCCTCACACAGGGACTAGGGAAAAAAATGAGGAGGGCTGCATTTTGGTTATGAATGGGCAGATATAGGCCATTTTTCTGTGCTGACCTTATCAATTTGTATATTGACCCTCCTCCTATCTGGGCTGCACATCAAGTTCGTGGAAGATCCTGCTGTTCCTATTTTGGCAGCTTAGAATGTCATCCTAAGTATGCACATAGCTTGGGAGGGCAATCAAGGGTCTGCCCTCAGAGGTCAGAGTAGGTTTGCTAGCCAAAGCCTCCAGTGGCTTTAGAAAGTTAGTTTAGAAGGTTAGAAGAGGGGTGAAAGGGAGAGGGGAAAAGCTCAGAAAGCAGGTGCTGAAATGCCTGAGGCAAAGGCAGGTCTTGGCTTGGCTTCCCCTGAAGTCACTGGAGGGGTTAGAGCCCATGGGAAGCAACCTGGGCTGCAGAGATGGAGACACTTTGTGTGGCCTCCACATGGTCCAGGCACACACAGTTGGCCAGGGGCGCTCTGTGACTGGAGAGAACTCACTCAGTGAAGACACTCAGTGGCCTCCCTGCCCTGCCTCATCCTGAAGAGAGATCTCCCTCTGAGGACATCAGCAGCTTTCACCCACGTGGCCCCACAGACCCTGCTCCAGCACCTTCCTCTCGTAGCAGCTCCAAAGAGCAGCTGCTGCTCTCAGATAAAATGGCTGGTGGTGCTCAAGGGGAAATGAAAGCAGAGGCAGCCAGCCCAGGGAAGACAGGGAGGCCCATGAAATGACCTCCACCACTATCACCTCTTTGCTCTCTGCTCGCTATTTCTGTTGCATTTGTTCTCTTGTGCTTCCTTCTGCTCACCTGTGTTTGCTTTCATGTTAATAGGTAATTTGAAAGAAACTGCTACTCAGTAAAAAACAAAACAAAACAAAACAAACAAACCAGCTCAGCTTTGCTTTAGATAAACTGAGAAAAAGCCAAGTGACCCTTTGTGGCAGAGCCCCAAAGCCAAGCCTAAGTGATGTGCATGGACCAGAGGCAGCTGCATCCCTCGGCTCTCTCCTGCCAGCCACCACGAGGGGACCCGCAGAGCAGCAGCAGCAGCAGGAGCTGAGGTGTGGAGCTCTTGCTCGGACGGCTGGCGGGGCGGCCCCTCCTCCAGGAACAGCGAACTGCTGCCAGATCAAAAGCACAGCCACAAGCAAGAGCGAGAGAGGAAAACAAAACAACCGCACTGCATGAAAGAGGCCCAGAACACCCCGAGAGAGGAAGATGGCCTTCTCTGCAGCACCACTTGGTGCTGAGTTTTTGTGTGTTCTCATTTTTTTTGTTGTTTAATCCCGTGTCATGCTGGTGCCAGCCTAGGGGAGATCTCTCTGCAACCATTGCCCACTGCAGCTTGGTGCTGGAGGGAGTGAGCAGATGTTCTCCAGGCCTGACTTGGTCCAGCAGGCATCATTACCCAGATCAAGACCTCTCACTACCTGAGTTCTCCTATTCCATAGAGAGACAGGGATTATTAAGTCAAGAAGGAAATTAAACCAGCTTAATAAGAGCAGCAAGTTAAAATGAAATTGAAATCAATGTTCACTTGGGAGGGAGCCTTGCTCCTCTGTTACTATACGTGGTAATAAATCAACTATGCCTGGACTGTTTCTGGCACAGAGGCCAACTGGAATGAGATGGTCTGGACTATTAAACTCACTTAACCTCCAAAATGAACTGACTATATGCCAGCCACCTAATGGGAGTGGTTCCTGGCCCGTGCTAACACCTAAATGCATCCTGGTGGTTGCTCAGGACAGCAAGAATTGTTCTGGGCCAAAAATGTGTCAGGAAACATTCTATCAATTTAATGGGACTGATGAGTGTGTTCCAGTGCCTGGGGACATTCCCTGGCACCACTGAATTTATGGCTCCCACCCTAAAATATAGCTGGGCTGCCTGTACGGAGGCTGCAGGTCTGCTGCAAAGCAACCTCCTGAGCTAACATAGCAGAGCCTTGCTCATCTGCAAACAGCATTGCCTGACACATGGCCTGGAGTGATGCAGGAGGAGATAGAAAGACAAGGGAAAAATAAGAAGTGGCATGCATGAGAAGAA
The DNA here is from genome assembly GCA_013401355.1 of Ceyx cyanopectus. Taxonomy (NCBI): domain Eukaryota; kingdom Metazoa; phylum Chordata; class Aves; order Coraciiformes; family Alcedinidae; genus Ceyx; species Ceyx cyanopectus. The sequence goes on along the minus strand of VYZU01014389.1, from coordinate 33,883 downwards.
GTAAACAGGGAGAGAGAGAAGGTGTATGGAAAAAAAATGATGGCTGAAGGCAACCCATTTTCCCCAATGACTTGTAACATGCTAGTGGTGCATCATGTTGTAGAGATCTGACACAGAAACACAAGGATTAGTGTGAAAGGAGTAGGGATGCAGAACATGTGAAATCCTGAGAAGAAACACACCCAAAACCATCAATCTGCATCTACCAAGCCATGCAAGGTCAGCAGCTCACCAGTCCCAGCAATTTCATTCATTTTTACCTTCAGGTTTTAGAGAAAGTTTAATGACTTAAAATAGTTTGCATTCAGCACTGCCTTTGTTAATTTGGAGGCATCACTGTGAAGTAGGGGCTGACTTTTCTTGCTGGTCCCACTGGGGCAGATGACATGAGTGTTCACATTGGGGACCAGGTTTCTTCTGTTGTCTCAGATATGGATCTTTCTCAGGGCCCAAAGCCATTTCTTGGTTATAGATGTTTCTTTGGCATGAGATGTATACAGCTGCCTTGCTGCTGCCCCTTTATTCTGTAGCATAGCAAAAAAAAATTGCTTGATCATTGCCACTGCATCCTGATAGAAGTGATCTCCAATCACATGCACTGGTCATTTAAATTAATTTCAAGATTGAATTATTCTCTAAAAGAATATATTGTACTTAATATTGCAGGTAATACAAACAAATATTGCATAAAATTATTCTTGCCTTTCTTTTTAAGGTCAGTCCTGTTATGACTCCAGCCTTCAGTCTGTCATGCTCTTGGCATGAGGAGTGCCTGCTTTGGAGAAGTATTTTTGCTCACTTCCTAGACTAGCTAACCTGCTTGCTTTCCTTTTTGTGATATATACCTTGGTTCAGGGATGGAGAACTCAGCAGTCTCCCTGCACCAGCAGTCATGGTCCTCTTCACAATGTCAACCCACTCAGCTGCAGCTGATGCCAACACTTGGTCTCTGCTAGTCAAATACTTCATCTGATAACTCACCTTAACATGATAGTTAACAGAGCACTTGGGTCTTCCAGGATAGGATCCCTTGGCAGTCACAGAATTTCCAGTCCTGCAGTCCACACCAGGGAGGGGTGTTCCTGCAGTGATGGAGTCATGTGGCATGGTGGTGAGCAGCATGCTTGCAGTCTTCTTGGTCCTGCATCTGGGTGAGTCTTCAGTTCAGTGAATCTTCACAGCCTCTCCTCGAGCCTCACAACATTTATAATGGCCCTGTTTAAGAGAAAATCATTATTTTCTGTGGTCCAGTGAGTGATTACTGAAAATCTGTACTAATCATGTTGCAGATTACCTATGGTCTTGGAGAATAAATAACTTGTGAAAAGTCCACCATTAAACTAATGGAAAACTGTTATTTTGCACCAAAAAAAAGATTGTTTCAGAAACACTGTTGACATCTCTAAATTGTGTATGATGACAAATCCCCCACAACAACTGTATTTTCCTTAGTTCTGAATGTATGTGAAGCAGAGTAGTCAGGTAAAGAGCCCAGAGTTGAGGGGAGGGAAGCTATGGAGCTGAAAAGGATGGATGGATGGATGGATGGATGGATGGATGGATGGATGGATGGATGAGACAAGGGAGTGAAAACTTCAGAAACTGAGGCTAATGTCACAAGTGTATAGGGAAGGGAGGAGAAATATCCACACCCTTTTGGAGTGGTGGGAAGTGTACACTGAGCCACGCTCCAGGAATTGATGCCTGCTCAGTCTGCCTTTTTTTGGTGGGTATTGACTTTCAGGTCTGATTCCCATCATGGCTCAGCAGCTGCAGGTTGGGTTTGCAGGGCAGGCAGTGATCCTTGACTGCAGAGGCATACCTCACAATACAGATGTGACCTGGAAGCACCACAGGAGTGTTATAAGGTTGTTGAAAGCAGCTACCCATTTGAAAGGTAAGGCTTCCAGTTCATCATCCCTTCTCCCTGCTACGTGGCTGAGAAACCTCTTCCCTCCTAACCAAGCTTGTTTTTTCAAAAGGCAAAGCTTCCATGACTGATCGATCTGAGATCAACCCCACCACCAAACACCTGAAGGTGTTAGACTTAAGGATCTCTGATGCTGGCAACTATACCTGTGAATATGGCTCCCAGACAGTCAGTATCTCACTGCATGTCTTCAAATGTGAGTGAGCTTCTAGCCATGAGGAGGGAGGGGAGCATAGAGAGCAGAGAGCCAACTCTGCTGATGTTCTTTATCCAGCTGCCATTTCTTCTGGTCTTGGGCTATCCTAGTTCATTTCTCCTTTATCTCCAGGACACAAAACCTCTGTATTCTCTGCTGTGACACTTGTCCCTCTCTTGCAGGAAGAGGAGTTGACTTACTGGCTGTGCTTTTTCTTTTTACAGTGATGATCTCTTCAGATGGGTGCTTTCTGCCAGAGGAAGTCCCTGAGCTGACTTTAATGCAAAATTCATCCCACCCTCTACCCGATCTCAGCATCACATTGTTCGACAGTAACAATAACATAGTAAAATCAAAACCCTTAAAAGAGAAGACCCATGAAAAATACACCCTGAAGTTAAAGCAACTGAAGGCTATGGACAGTGGGACCTGGATGTGTCATATCCATTCAGACTCTCCATTGATCAATCAGAACATCTCCTTTGATGTGAAGGTATTAGGTATGCAACAACAAAAATGCAACTCGTGGGTTTGGGAACCAGTGCTCCACCCAGCTCATGAGCTGAGCTTTTGTTTTCCAGCAACCCAAGCAACACTGCTCCAGGGTCAACTTCCCAGGTCTTCTGATATTGCAGCTTGGTGATTGCTCTGCTGTCTGAGCTCTTTTCCATGCTTGCTCCCATTTTCCTCTCCTGGCTTGGTGAGGATTCATAGATTCATAGATATTAGGGGTTGGAAGGGACCTAGAAGATCATCTAGTTCAACCCCCCTGCCTGGAGACAGTCCACCTCTCCTTGGGATCTATTCTTTTCAGCCCTGGTGAGCTTAGGAGCTTTGACTCTTCACTCTTACTCTGTTTATCCTTCCTGAGGTATCTTATGGCTTTTCTCCAAGTCCTCTTCCAACTCAGCACAGAGTGCATCTCTCCAGATCAAGTGTAGCCATGTCTTTCCCTGCCTTTGTATTCCTTGTCTCTTCTGAATTCAGGTTTTCAGAATCCAGATTTGGAAAGCAAGTATGCAACTGTTGATAGCACTGTCATCTTGTCATGGCATCTGAACTTCCAGAAGATAAAATGGAAAGAAGGTTTCACAGGACAACTGAATTGGAAACAACAGGAAAGTGCAGCTGCTCACGAGCTACTTGATTTCAACATCACAGCACGAGGAAATAAGCATGAGACAAAAAAGAGCAGCCACTCTTGGTTTGAGATACCTGAATACAAACCTGAAAGTGCCATAGAAGTGAAACTCCACAAAGTCCATTTCAACCACTCTGGACAGTACCAGTGCCATCTGGAATACAATGGAAGATACACCCAGAGCAAGATACTGCTGGTGGTGATGAAAGGTGAGAGAAAGAGAAATGGGTCAAGAGACAAAGAGCTGAAGAGTATGGATGGACCCACCTTCCCATCCTCTGCCTCACGTGGTCTTTTCTCACATTTACAGTCTCAGCTAACCCTGCTGGGCCACTCCTTAGAGGAGCTGAGATGACTCTGACCTGCCAGGTCTCGAGTCCACTCCCATCCAACACCCACTTGCTTTGGGAACGTGTGAATGGGACTCGGATGGACATCAAGAAGTCCAAGCAGCATGAAATGAAAGTGGAGGTGAATGTCAGTGCTGCAGGTCTGTGGAACTGTCACCTCATAGAAGACAACAACAGAAAAATAAGCCTTAGTTACACTGTAGGTATGGAAATTAGCATCACATCCCTGCCTTCCACTCAAAAGTCTTAAAACTCTCTTTGTTTCTGTGTCTGAAAACTTTTCTTCTTCCACAGGGGAAGCTCCTGTTTGGATTAGCTATGTGGTAGCTGGAACAAGTATTGGAGGCTGTGTATTGGTGTTTGGCCTGGCATGTCTGTGCATCATCAGTGGAATAAGGTGGCAGCAGAGAAGGGTGAGTGCTCTGGTCCCTGTCAATGGTGAAGAGCTGAGTCTCCCCAGACCACAGGAGTCTGATTTTATGCTGGGGTGCAGGGCAGAACAGATAACAGGTCAATTCTTAGACTCTTAAACTGCTACCACTTAGGAGAAAAACATTTATTTATCCCTTCTCTCCTGGCAGCAACGGGCAAAAAGGATGGCACAAGCAAGGCAATACTTGCTGGAAAACAAGACATGTCAGTGTCGATGGTAAGTGACAATAAAGACACCCAGAATGGGCAAAGACTCTGCTTTCAAGGCAGAGGAGATGGATTGTTGAGCAGGGAGAAATGGAGCTTGAGCCTGCTTGGTGCTACAGTTCAGTTGCACTTCAGAATTTTTTTTAAGCTTATATAGTATCAGGAATCAGAAGCAGCTTTGGCAATACTGATAACTCTTCTGTCACTTGAAGGGCAGTATAATAAATGATTGAGTGAAGAAGTTCAACGAATGTACAGGTGCAGAACTGAACTTCTGCTTCGTTTTCACTGGTGACAGTGGCAAACTGATCATTTCTTCTGTTTGTTGTTTTTTTTTTCACTGTCACTATTAATTCATCAAGAAGTTTATTGGAAAATACTACTTCATAGCTGGGGTGTGTATGGAGTAAAGAGCTGGTAAGCACAATGTGTCACAGGAGTCACCTCGTCTTCACCTACTTTTTATCAAGGTTAAAAAATAATTCCCATAAAGATAAGACAAAGCTCATACAGCCACATCAAAAAGTAGATATATCTGTGCCATGTAAGTGCTGATAACAGTTGTTCTTTAACTCTCTTTGCCAGGTAAGCAACTCAGTGTAACTGAAACCTAAACCACAGCCATGTGGATGCACAAGTAACTGCATCCTCAGCTAGAGGAAGGCAGTCATTCTCTACACTGTGCAAAAAACATGGAGAGTGGGTTGGCTGGCTTCAAGGCATCCTGGAGCCTCTGCAGTACTGCTACTCACATGATACTTTTCTCTTGCAGAAGCCTGAATAGGTGGTATTGCAGCACTGGAGTCAGAAGGACTGATGAAGTCTCTGCCTGTACCTAAACACCTGCCAGCCCATAGTGAATCTGTCTTCCTTTTTCCTGCTTTGATGTAATTCTTTATTCCTTCATCATTCCCCAAGTCTAATGCCAAGAAGGGATGTTGTCTGGACAATGGACAGGACAAGAAACCCCTAAGAGTTATGATTGATCCCCAGTTCTGTAATGAGAGACACTGGATAGAAGATATATATATATAGATATATATATATGTTGCTCATGCATTTAGTTTGACCATCTTGTGGAACCAAAATTATGTGCTTCTTCTCCCCACCTGAGCTACAATAAATTACTTCAGAGTTAGGGTTGTTTGGTTGGTTTTTTTTCAAGGTGGACTAAATTTTTTTCTGAGGTGCTCTTGCACAGTTCAGATTCACATTTCTCCCTTTTCTGCTAGGATGTGGAATCCTGATTCTCATTATCTCCCACTCCCCTGGCTGCCATGAGCCTTCCTCAATGCACTCAGCCTTCTGCTCTCTGTGAAACCAGTCTGTCCTCATTACTCTTTCCTGGACAGTCTGAGCCCTACTGTACCCCCCAGACCCACCCTTCAGCCTGTAGTCATCACCAAGAGCAGTGGGATAATTCAGAATGGATTTTGTCAGAAACGTGGTTCAGGTTACCATTCAAAGCCTGACTAAGTCGTGAATGTTGATCTAGAAGGTAAAGTTGGGAAAGGAGTGACAATTTCCTAAGAGAACAGACCAGCTACAAGGGATCTTGGGCACTTTGCTGTTTGTTTTGTGGGTGCCTCTGTGCCATGTCTATATACATACAGAAGCCTTGGGAGAAGTTATTGTCTGCTAGCAGTTTGAGGACCTACAGCTGTCACTGGCTGCAGTCCAGGTTGTTCACCTGTGCTGGGCTTGGTAGAGAGAGAGGCAGAGAGGGCTGTGAGAAAGGTTCCTCATGGCAGAGACCCCCTGGCAGGACTCAGTGTGCTGGGGGAGGGAGTTTCTCTGGAGCAGTCACACTACTCCATCATTACTGACACAGAACAGACAGGTGGCAACAACGGCAGAGACAACACCTGTGAGCTGGGGGGAATCTCCCCCCAGACACAGACACAGCCCAGGGCAGCTGTGGCAGCAGGTGTGAGCCACCACCAGTGGCATACCAGCTCTTCCACCACCACCAGCACAAACAGGAGTGCTGAAGGCACACACTAATGCTGGTGCATGCAGTTGCTCCTCTGGTCCCTTCTCCCTGAGCAGCCAGCTTGCCTTGGGAGCCACTTGAGGCCCATCAGGCTGCTAAACCAGGCAGCATCAGGGCTTAGGGAAAGGTCAGGCTGGGGAACTGTAGGAGGGAAAATGAGCACAGGGTTGGTTGTGGTTGATATCACAGAAATCACAGAAATCACAGAAATCACAGAAATTAGGGGCTGGAAGGGACCTAGAAGATCATCTAGTCCAACCCCCCTGCCAGAGCAGGGGCACCTAGACCAAGTCACCCAGGAACAGATCCAGGCGGGTCTTAAGTGTCTCCAGAGATGGAGACTCCACAACCCCCCTGGGCAGCCTGTTCCAGAGCTCTGGCACCCTCACTGATATAATGATTATGACAAAGTGCTCGGCACAGTAGCCTTAACCAAAACCAACCCAACTCTTGGGAAGGGAGAGGAGTTAATGGAGTGTCTGTTATTCATCTGGTGGCCACCCCAGCCCTAACCCTTGACAAGCTACAGCACAAGGTGGTGATTCAGTGGTTGCTGTCAGCTCAGATCACTCCCTGTGACTCACACTCCCTGTGGGCTCTGCAGCAAAAAACTCAGAGCAAAATGACCCTTTGTGTTTCTTCACATGTTTCCAAGGTCTAGAAAGGAGGAAGAGGTGCATTTCAGCCTCTTCTAATTTCTTTTTATCTCGGGGGGGGAAAAAATGAGCAGTTTTCAGTGCCCACTTGAGTGGGTGATCAGACTAATGCAGCTGCAGAAAGACAGTATCATCTGCCCTTCTTGGTGAGGGTAGAGCAGGAGAACCAGATCCTGGCAGATGCTCAGCTCTGGACTGTTTCTTTTCAGAGGGTATTCACAAGAGCATGTTCACTAGAAGGGACCTTGGGGTTGTTACTGTGCTCACATCCAAGCAACATACCCAAACCATGGCAGGCTGACTTTGCTTCATGTGTCAGCATCATCCCCCAGCATTCTCCCTGAAGAAGTCTTTGGCTTTCCTCCTGCTCATTTTCTAGCCATCTTGGCTGAGCCATAGAGATCTGGAGAATTAGAGACCAGAAGAAAAAGAGGTGGTGGCAGAGACTGCCTTGCTGGCAAGGAATCAAAAGATAAGAGAGGAGAAACCCCAGCTCCTCAGTGCTTTGGCACTAGCTGGCTGGTGTCAAAGTGCCCGTTTCAGGCTTTGGTGTTGGTCCCTCTTCTAAGCTTGTTTGTGTGCTGTGTGGAGCTGAGGTCCTGGGGATGAACAGCAGCAACAGTGACACTGGCTCTGTATAGACTGTGGCTCTGGAGAGGCTGCCACACTGGCTGGAATGATGAGACAGAGGAGCCAGAAAGCTTCCCTGTCACAGACCAGCTGCATCCAGTGTGTCAGCAGCACTCCTGTAACCCCAGCCTATTTTTTTTTTTGCATTAAGAAAAGATTGTTCTGGTCCTGAGAAACCTCAGATGTGTGTAGACAAGCGAGGGGAACAGGTGGTAAAATGAAAATTGCAATGCTGTGTTACAAATCCAAAGAAAAGGAATCATTTCAACTCCTTCCAGATATCACAGGTTCCCAGATTAATCATTCAAGAGCTCCTAATTATCCTGTCGCTGTGTATGAGAACAAACAAGTAAGTGTTCAGTAATTTTGGAAAGTGGCATAATTAAATTCTGAAATTACATTTTTACACCCTTAGCAGACTGGAACTCACTGTGCTGGGATATCAGGGAGGCCACAAGGGCAGGGGGGGGGATGAAAATGGGGTCAGTACCACACAGAAGAACATGCAAGGCATTACATCAGATGGGTAGGGTGCTGGGGGAAGCAGGAGGAGGATATACACAGCTCTGCCAAGTGACATGAGGAATCATAACCGTGCATTTGACAAGCCTTCTCTGCTACTTCATTTTCTCAAGGAAAAGATGATATACAAATGTTTATGTATCTAAGACAGAGGGGAAAAAAAAGTCTTATAGAAGGTGCCCAGTTGTTTAAGTAGAGTCATTTGTCTGTAAACAAGCACTCACAAGTTTCAATCCTGGTTTTTACACTGCAAGCCCTTCATATTTCTCTGTGGCTCGTGACCAGTGCTCATCATCTGTCCCTTTGTGTGTTACTATCACTTGCCCATTTTGCAGTTGAATCGTCTGGGGAACCTCACCACATCTTTCTGTATAGTGCTAAATATAGAATCTAAGTTTTGGATGTGACAAATCCACGTTGCAGTCACTGGGGTTTTTTTTGTCTGAAGTAATATGCCAACGTATCTGCTCAGCTGGGTTCTTGTAGCCATTAACCACACCCTGCTCAGAGAGGAGGAAGGATGCCAGGAAACTTGCTTGCAAAGCACAACCTCACAAGAGGCTCTGCAAGCCGTGTTGGGACTCTGAGGATGGATTTAATTGCATCCATGATCTGGGTGAAACATCCCATGGTCACTATGAAAATCCTGAGTAAGAGCTGCAAACCACTAAAGCCCTGTGAAGGGAATTTTCCAGTTCTTTTGCTTTTAGGATTCTAGTGTCTCTTTCTTGGTTAATGAATTCTGTTCCTTTAATAATCCAGGGTACCTCTGAGAAGAGCATTTCCCTGGATTTACAGAGCTGCTTTCCAGAAATAATGGATAGTTAAGCAATTAACTCTTCCAGAAAACGCTTCTCAGTCTGCCATTAGAACAGTGGTGTTTGAGCCTAGATGCCTCAATATATTTTGGTGAGCTACTGAGCCTTTAGACAGAAGATCACTGGTCAGAGTCAAACCTGGCTCTGTAGGAATTAAAAATCACTACCAGCTCTCTTAGTCCTTCTAAGATACAAGTCAGTGGGGTCTCATGTCTAGCCTGGACTTCCTAGATCCATAGGGAACCCTGCACCAAGGGCCTTAAGGATTTCCATATCTGAGCACTGGCACTCCTTTGCATGTACACTGTCAATATGCAGCACATCCACAGTTGCAACCCACCTAACTTAAAAAAAAAAAAAAAGTTAAATCTGGTATCTGGAAGTGCTAAGCAGATAAAGAGTCTTTGAAATCCATTGAGATGAGATGGATGGATGGATGGGCATCTGCATGACAGCCTTAGAGTAAAAACTCTTCTTCCCACAGAGTTCATTCCACTTTACAGTAAATCTTCAATATTATGCTTTCATTCAAACTAAGAATCCAGGCACATCTGCAAACACAAGAAGCCTCCTCAAGGTAGGAGGAGCTCTGCTCACCAATCTCTGCGAGGTGTAGCCCAAGCCATGAAGAGATGCTGGGCTGAAGGATGTCTCCACCTGAGCAGAGCTGAGGCAGGCAGTGCAGAAAGTGCAGGAAGCTTGGTGTGCTGTTTCCCTGAGATAACAGGAGGATTTATTCACCCACGCAGGCAGACTAGAAACTCACACTAAGGAACCTCAACTTCTGAATCAGAATATAGTAATGTGGAAGTTACATTAAGTAATTCATACAAATGACACAATTGGAACTGCACAAAAGTTTACCTTTGTGGATATACACCTTCTCACTTCAAGGCATAACGTCCCATGAATGATAGGAGTTGAAAATCAATTACTGAGGAAGATAATTGTCCCTTCTTATGTCTCTGGCTCCTGCTGTTACTGGACTGACCACTGCAATGAACCATCCTGGGTCTGTTCCACTGTGCCAATTCCTGCATGCCAAAGACTATCCAGAGCATGGCAGCATTGTAGCCACCCGCCTGCCTCAAAAATATCTACCACCCACCTGAAGCAAAGCTGGATCTAAGCTTGTAGTTCCTGATTCTGCCCACTGACTGTCTCTGAAACAGGCCCCACAATGGCTAGTAGAACATAAACGTATCTTATCTAAATGATCTCTTTTATGCCTCTGAAATGGCCTTTGCTGCTGCACCTGGGCCTGAGAACAGCAGTACCTACAGCTTTCTTATTCAAGGGTCTCTCCTGCTGACCATTCAAACCTTGGAAGAAATTCCTTGATATCCAAGGCACTTAGGATCTCCTCAGCCAATATATAGAATGATGTATGAATCTGCTGTGGTGGTGGGGCTGATAAAGCTGAGCAGATGCTGGATCCTTACAGTGAGGGCCACTTTAGCAAACAGGGTGATGCAGCAGGAGCAGATCTGTAGAGAAAAACTATATAGTGGCCTTCCTATAAATGTCTGGTGACTTACTCCAGACTAACCCCAGCCCAAAGCAAGCTGAGTTCTCATAGTCCTCCGAACAGGTTTGCTGCACATCTTGGAGGCCCTTTCATCTAAACTGTTCATATTCTGATCCAACCTGAGGTGCAAACGAAGCCGCACCCTAAACTGTCCAGACACATGGATGCCTGTCCTGCTGCAGTTCTGATGGAGGAACGGAGTGCAGCAATTTTGGTAGACATCAGTTCATTAAAGGAACAAAGACAAGGACGTCGTTGATGCCTTCATGTCAGCAGCAAGGCAGTGACGGGAAAATGAGGTGTCTATTGTTTTGTGAAGACTTTCTAGGCAGGATTGCCCTCGCTGAGGTGACACAGCTGGAGCTTTCCACTGCTCCTTCCTCTGAGCGCTGCTCCTGCTCTACCTCCTTCCTCCTCCTCCCCTTTTCGTGCTTGTGGGACCATGCTGCTGGCTGCTCATGGAAGGAGCCATCACAGCAGCGGGGCACACACACGACTCTGGCTACCAGACCTCACTCTGGGCATCGTGCCCTGGGAACCCTGCTCTCCAAACGCCCCTTGCAGGCCCGGGTGTTAGCAATCGCTCTTTATTTTTCCCTTCGTATCCATCCTCCTGACATCTTTTCCGGCCTGCGCACCGGCTCATAACCCTCTTTCTTCGGGAACGGGAGCCCAGCACCCGTGTCAATCCCCGTGGGGCAGAAGGGAAGCGTGCGAGGTGTGGAGGGGGAGCCCCGACAGCCTCTCGCACGCAGCCGGCACAGCCGGGCGACCCAGCTCCAGTCCGGGTCCCCTCCGCGGCACCGAGGCGGCGCCTCCCGCCCCCTGCCTGCCCGGCCCGGCGGTGCTCCCGCCGCCGTCTCCCGCCGCCGCTCCCCGCCCCTCGCCCCTCGCCGTCGCCCCGNTCCGCCGACCCCCGCACCGCACCGCGTCGCGTCGCGTCGCTCCGTTCCGCCGCGAGCGGGCGGCACCGGGCACGGCAGCGCCCCGCGGGACTCCGCGGCCCCGGCCCCTCCGCCCAGCCCGAGCCCCGGCCGGCCGCACCGCTTCGCTCTGCCGCTGCCGAGTGATGCTAAGAGCGGTCCGGAGCACCCCCCCCAAGCCGCCTCTCCGGCCGCCGCGGGAGCCTCAGCTGTGCCGGGCTGCTGGGCAAGGGGGGGGGCAAAGGGAAAGGGCGGCGGCGACAGAATCGTACCGAGGCCGGCCGCATCCCCGGCACCCCGGGTTTCTCCGCTCTTCCTTGCAATTATTCTGGGTCATCTTCCCCTCAGACTCCCCAGCCCTTGCCTGCCTCTGAGTCTCCCCGCTGGTGCGGTGGGCGGCGGGATGAAGCGGAGGGCTCTGACCCGGGAGCAGGGCCAAGTGAGGATGGGTTTCCCTTAACTGGGCGTCCTGCATAAGCTCCGGGGCTCTCCCGGCTCCGGGAACGGCAGGACCGCAGCTCAGAGCAGAATCGGGCCCCAAAACCAGCAGAGGCAGGAGGGGTTCCTGCCCCATTGAGGAACAGTGTCGGCCACCAGGACAAGCCAGAGGGGAAGGGTGGCAGGAGGAGATGCTGCAAGGAAATTCGTTCATCTGGGATTATCAGAGCAGGCTGGCTTCATAACTGTCTCCAGAGGCCACAGGCCTAATTGCAAGAGTGATGGCACTGGAGGGAAAAAAAAAAAAAAAAAAAAAGAAAAGATGAACCGAGGCAGAATGAGAACATCACCAATCCAGTCATGGCAAGCTGCTCCTGGGAGGGAGGAAAAGAGGAAAAGCCTCAGATTGTTACAGAGAGGTTGAGAAAATATAGAGAAGTAGAAGGAAGGGGAAGAGTTGAGGGGGATAGAGTTCAAACTGGGGCGGCACTAATCCATCCACAGAAAGATTAATATGTTCCAGTCAAGGCATCTACCTTCCTGGAATATACTGCTTGGACATCTCCTATAGGTGAAGACAGGAGAAGAAATCTGAGCTGGTAGGACCAGGTACTCACTGACAAAGGTGAGTAGCCTCAGGATTAGTGGTCTCATACTCTGAGTTTGTAACCATGGGGTGTCTGGAGACCCAAGCTGCTCTAGCAGAAACGCATTTGGTCGGTGAAGCACGTGGCCAAAAGATTTGTTCTGCAAGACTGCCAGTTGGCAGGGTGTTGCTGGAGTGGTGGCACGTGCACGTGGGTGAGATGGTTACAATCCAGAGCACTGGTGGAGAAACTGAGGTCCAGAGACTGGCAGAGCTGTGGGAGCTGCATGGCAGGGGTGGTGGAGTGGATCCATGGAGAGGGCAGGACCCGAGTGGCAGGGAGAGATCTAAATCAGCCCTTCCATTACAGAAGTGTCATCAGGAATGGTGTGTGGGGGGAGCTTTGGACTGTAAGGGCAGGGAGCACAGGGTGTCTCAGCAGCACTGGCAGGAGTTGCTGGGGGCCAGTAGTCAGAGGTATGCAGGGATGGATCCAAATCTGGCTTTTCTGCTCCCTGAAAGACACAGTGCTTTGCGCAGCCTAAATAATTACGAGTTGTCTGTGTGGACAAGGAGAGAGACAGATGTGGGAAGATGTAATGATCTTAAGTTTCTTATTCTCTTTTCTGTCTTCTGCAGTAAACCTTGTGCCCTGAAATCTCCAAGGGAACCTTTGACAAGGATTTTCCCCTCCCCGCCACCTCCTTATTGTTTGTCATCTCTGCCCTGTGCTGTGCAGGAAAGCTTGAAAGAGCAGGCTAAGCCCTGGAGGACAACAAAAAGGACAATGTAGTTGGTCTTGGTTAGGGAGCCCCCTGAATCTTGTTCCTCAACCTTCATTCTCCACTGATGACTCTCTGGCAGCCTTGGCAGGAACTTTTGCCTGGCCACGAGCAGGGCATTTGATGAGAAGAGGATTAGGCACAGTGTATGTGTCCCCCTGACCATTTCTGCTGGACCTTTGTCCTACCACCCATCTTTTCTGAAACTCTTGGCTAGCTCTGTATTCACTAGGACACTGGGCAGCAGGTAACTGCTACTACCAAGCTATTTGGAGTCCCCAGAAATCCCTGCTTACATGTAACTTTCACTAGTCCAAGCAGAAGGTGGTCTCTGAAACAGAAGGTGCCTGGTGGGCCTATGAAGTAAGGAAAGCTGGAAAGCTTTTTCTTTGGGGGAAGAGTGGAGAAGGGGGATGAAATAGATGGGGAGGAAAAAAAAAAGTGAGGCCAAGCGAGTGGGGGAAGAAGCACTGGCAAGCGTTCATGAGAAAGAGAGAGAAAGGAGGTGGAAGAAAGAAAAAGAAAGAGGACAAGGGAAAAAACAGGTGAAAAAGTTCGAACAAGAGAAAGCAATATAAGCAAACAGAAGGGGGAGGACTGAAAGTGAGACAGAGTTGACAGCAGTTCCACCCAGCACCTGGTGGCGATGCCTTGAGGAAGCCCTCCAGCGTGTGCACACATCACAGCATCAGATGAGGAAGGACGTGGCTCTCCCAGCGCAGAGTCCCGCTCACACGCTCATCAGATCCCAGCAGCAGGGACAGGGTGCAGCCTAGCAGGGGCGGCAGCATGGGGGACTCCGAGTCGGAGTCCACCTTGCACAACAACTCCCTGTGGTGGCTGGCGTGCGGGATGTTAGCCTTGTTGGCCAACTCTTGGATTATCCTCAGCATCACAGCCAAGCAACAGAAACACAAGCCCCTGGAGCTGCTGCTGTGCTTCCTCGCCGGGACCCACATCCTGATGGCAGCAGTACCCCTCACCACCTACGCCGTGGTGCAGCTGCGGCGCGAGTCCTCCGACTACGACTGGAACGAGAGCATCTGCAAGGTCTTTGTCTCCACGTACTACACCCTGGCACTGGCCACCTGCTTCACGGTGGCCTCGCTCTCCTACCATCGGATGTGGATGGTGAGGTGGCCAGTCAACTACCGGCTGAGCAACGCCAAGAAGCAAGCTCTGCACGCGGTCATGGGTATCTGGATGGTGTCGTTCATCCTCTCCACCCTGCCCTCCATCGGCTGGCACAACAACGGCGAGCGCTACTACGCCCGTGGCTGCCAGTTCATTGTCAGCAAGATAGGGCTGGGCTTCGGCGTCTGCTTCAGCCTCCTGCTGCTCGGAGGAATCGTCATGGGCTTGGTGTGTGTGGGTATCACTTTCTACCAGACCCTGTGGGCACACAGAAGACGCCGGTGGTGCCGCCACCAGAGGGCAGAGGAAGCATCGTCCTGTTCTTCATCAGCACACACCACTTTCAACGTGCCAGCCATTGTGGTGGAGGATGTACGAGGCAAGAGGAGGTCTTCACTGGATGGCTCCGAGTCAGCCAAGACCTCCTTGCAGATGACCAACCTCATCAGCGCTATTGTCTTCCTGTATGACACACTCACTGGGGTGCCCATCTTGGTAAGCAGTGAGCTCTCCGGAGCCTGCAGTTACACTAGATTGCCATTAGAGAGAAAAACTGTCTTCTGTTTCAGCCACAGAGTTGCCACATCTGAACCCGTGTTATTCTGAGGGCTGGTTTTATCAAGGCCCCCGGGGAACACACACCACACAGCTAAACCCAATGTCAAAGTTTTAAGTATCTAAGAGGAGAGGAAATTATTGTGCGAACTTACAGAGGAGGATCTACCTGTGTAAAAAAAAAAAAAAGATATTTCTGTTTCTCCAGTTTGCTTCTGGAGGACTGATACACCAGCTTTAAAAGCTGTTACAGAGAGTTTTTACTTCTGGTATGGTCATAGTCAGGATTGTTTTTGTCTGGCTGGTTGATTCTCTGCAAAACTGGAGACACGAGGAAGTTCTCAAAGGGAACCATTAGGAGAGCAAGGCCATTTTTATTTTTTTTTTTCCCCAGTGGTTATATCCTTTGCTAGCACCTATTTAGCTCCAGCTCATAATGAGCAAGAGGAAGAAGGGATGCTAACACCAGGTCTCATGTTAGAATGCTAGAGATACAACAGCTTGGAATATGGTCCACCAAACCCAGGGCAACACTGAAGGAAGAGTTTCTTAAAGGGGCATGGGATAATTACAGACTAGTAATGGTAATTTACAGACTACCATCTACTACAGAATTGACTCCTGTTATCTTTCTCCCTTGATTCCCACTTCTGTCTTCTTTCTTGGTGGTGTTTCTTACCTTGAAGGTGGTGAGCTTTTTCAGCTTGCGCTATGATACAGCCCCTACCTGGATGGTCCTGGCTGTGCTCTGGTGCTCCATGGTGCAGACCCTGCTGCTCCCCTCCTTCATCTGGTCCTGTGAGCGTTACCGAGCAGATCTCCGCACTGTGTGGGAGCAGTGTGTGGCTATCATGTCTGAGGAAGATGGAGATGATGGTAAGCTCCTCACCACCCCACAGGCACCTTTCTTCTCTAACTCCCTCCCGAAAAGACTTCAGATGAAAGAGGGGTCTGCCTTGGGCAAAGAACCTGATGGCACTAGGACTGCTGTGAATGGCTAGGTGGGATTCATTTTATATATATATGTATACGTTGGAGTCAGCAACCACAGGAAAACGTATTCCCTGCCACTGACTTGCTGCCTTAGGACACACTAGCATCCAGGAAAAATTAGTGCAATATCTTTTACGATAGATGCAAGAGTAGAGACTGTGTACAGATGCCAAACCACAACGAAAGTGACACACCGGGCCTCAGCCCAACTCACTGATCCAAAGGTCCAAGTTCTGGCAGTGAGCAGTTCCAAAGTGAGACAAAAGAAACAGGGCAGTCTCTGGGAACCTGAATGCTGCTGTAAGCAGAAAGACAAAGTCCTTGTTCAGAGGTGGGTCCTGAGGAGGGCAGCAGAAATCAGACAGGTGTTAGGATGGCAGCCAGTTGCCCTGATGATTCTCTTCTTCTGGCTGAAAAGTGTTGAGTGTCCTTCTCTGCCCCTTTTCCCACAGATGGTGTGTGTGATGATTATGGCGATGGTAGGATCTGCAAAGTGAGATTTGATGCAAATGGTGCTGCAGCTGTGAAGCGGGACTCCCGGGACATTAAGCTGCTACCCATGCACCACATGTTGTTGCCCCAGGACAAGGTCACCTACCTGCAGGTGAGCCAAGAGCTAACAGGGCAGCCCCACAATCCGCTTCCTTCTCTGTCAATCGCCCAAGCCTTTGTGCCCTCTTGCCTCTTTTCTCTGAGAAAGCCTCAGATGCTCTCCTTCTGTTCTGGCTCTTCGGGTCTTCCATCACCTGCCTCCTTCTCTGTTTACCAGGTCCCTATCTCCCGGAGAATGTCCCACGATGAGACCAACATCTTCTCCACCCACCGTTCCGCCCCATCCTTCCTACACAAGTGGTCTTCGTCTGACGACATCCACATCGCCACCCCTCGCAAGCCCGGAGGCCCCAGCTTCTTGCCTCCTCAACTGCATGACTACCAGCAGCACCGACGGCGTTCCCCGGAAGACGAGCTGACGACCCTACGGCAGTTTTTGGAGGCAGGGCTGATGCCCCGGGGTTCCAGCTCCAGTGCTTGCTTCTTCCGAGATGAGATCACCACGTTCATCGACGAGACACCGCAACCCACCCCAGCCTGTAGCCCCCGGCACTCGCGCCTCCCACTCGCGTTGCGCTGCGACCGCCGGCTCTCCCTTGGCAGCAGGGAGGACGAGAATGCCGAGCGGCCCCTGTGCTGCACCTTGGCTGGCAGCGAAGCCTGGCATCTGCAGGGTGGAGAGCAGGCCCTGCGGGAAAGGACCCTCGAGGCCTGCGAGGCACAGACCTTCCAGGATCCCAAACTATGAGAGACAGCATAAAAAAAAAAGAATAATTCAGTGCCATCACGATTTTTAAATAAAACTTCAAGCGTTCCCTGTGTCCTGGGATGCAATCACTAATTTCCATTCTCATCTTTCTTGCTATCAGGCAGGAAACGTGGCACCCCGTGGCACCCCACGCTGGTGGGGGGGTAAAAGAAGTGGGACAGAACCGCAGAAGGGAGCGCTCCAGACTGCCAGCCTGTGCCTGCTCTCAGGTTACAAACACACCCTCCGCTGCCACCACCACTTGGCACCCTCGCCAGTCCCATCCCTTTGTGACTCCACCCTCGCATCCGCTCTGCCCTCAGAGACGAGGCAGGAGCAGAATGGTATTAAAATTCTATATTTGGAGTGTCAATCGTGTGTCAGTTTTTCAAGTAATATATTAGTAATAATTTCGTTTCCATAGAAACAAAATGACTGGCCCGATGTTTAATGAAGCTTCACGGGCTTCTGGAAGGAAAATGGAACACGTGAGGCTCCTTTCCTCCCTCTCCATCCCTTTCTTGTCAGAGCATCTGGAAGGCAGCAGCAGATGCATAGCAGCCCAGGGAAGGAAGCCCACAGAGGAGTTGTCATGGAAGTCTGGGTGAAAAGTCTTCCTGTCTTGCTTCAGGGGAGACTTAGTCTGTGTACAGCTGAGCAGGAGCAGCTTCTGTGCTTTCTAATGTTGCTCAGCAAAAGGGATGGCCACCAGGCTTGAAAACAACTCAATTCTCTCTAGAAAGACCCTGACCTAAAATACCTCATTTCACTGGTGCAAACTTGATCCCAGTGCAAACTCTGCATGAAACACAAGGGCCCAGACTTCTCACCCAACGGGAAAGCTGATGGAGCCTTCCAGAGGGAAGGACCCCAAATGCCCAGGCTGTCAAAGCTGAGAGTGGTGAGGTGTGGAGCAGGCTCCTGACCTGCACAACACTTAGAAGGGAGCTGCAGAGGTAGCATGTGGCAGACCACTTTCTCCTGCCTGCTGCTGGCTGCAGCTACAGCCACGGGCAAGAGTTTGGCTGCATTAGAGGGTATGTGGGACACAGCCCTTCATTTCCAAAGCGGTGACTGGCCCTGGTATGTGAACTGCCAAAACACCCCTCATCCCTGCTGTGGCTTCTGTTAGATTAACAGACCCCTAACGAGATGTCTCCTCTACCAAAGAAGTGTTAGCGCTGGGGGATGCTCGGCGGAGGCCCGCACGAAGGAGCACGGGGTGCCGAGCTGTGCTGTCCCACGCGGGGCCAGCTGGCTCGGGAGGCGGCAGCGGGTATCGGCCGGCACAGCGCGACCGGCTCCCCAAGAGGGTCTCGGAGTCGGGGGCCGAGCTTCTCTCCTCGGCTCCCCCACCTGGGTGGTGAGTACCCGCCCACCTCGTCCTCAGCCCGGCCCCCTGGGTGGGCCTAGCCCGGAGCCCGCTAGGCCGCCAACCCGCCCCGGACCCCCTGTCCTCCTCCTCCGGCCATGGCCTCCCTCCTCTGCCTCTGCTTCGGCGTCCTCGCCGCTGCCACGTCGCCGGGCCGCCTGGTGCCCTACGACCTGCTGTACGCGGACGGGGTGCGGGCGTACTTCGCCCGGGACTGGGGGCGGGCGGCCGAGCTGCTGCAGCGCTCCCTCCACAGCTACGCGGGGCTGCGGGGAGCCCTCCGCGCTTGCCGCGCCTCCTGCCGCCGGGAGACGGCCTTCCTCGGGCTGCCGCCGGCCAGCGGGCCCTGGGAGGCCGCCCTCTTCAGCCGGGTGCTGCAGCGCGCCGACTGCCTGCAGCACTGCTTGGGGCTGCAGCTGGGCGCCCCGCAATCCGCCCACCGCGCCAGCCACGCCATCCGCCGCGATTTCGAGCGGAGGGAGCCCTACAACTACCTGCAGGTGGCTTTCTTCCAGGTGGGGACCCCCCCCCGCCCCCGGGCGGCTGGGAGTGGGCAGCCGAGGCAGGGTGCTGGCTCTGCACGGCTCTCCCGGAGCCGGCTGAGGATGCGGTGGGCAAGGGCTCTCCGGGACAAGACGTGGGCGCCTTGTGGGTGAATCCAGCGAGGGGTGGGCTTGAGGAGAAGGGGGGGGCTCTCAGGAGTCAGCCGCCGCTGCCTTCCCTCCGCAGCTGAAGAGGCTGGACCAGGCGGTGTCGGCAGCTCACACCTTCTTCGTGGCTAATCCTCAGCACCTGCAAATGCGTGAGGACATCGAAAAGTACCGGCGGATGGCAGGGGTGAAGTCAGACAACTTCCGCGACCTGGAGGCCACGCCGCACTGGGTGAGTGGTTGAGGCAGAGCTAGGGGTCAGCAGCTCGTTCCCATCCCGGGGACCAGTCTGGGACCCTGGCCTCTTTCCACACAGGGGCTGCGGTTTGAGACAGGGCGCCCATATGTAGAATCACAGAGTAGTTTTGAGTTGGAAGGGACCTGTAAAGACCACCTAGTCCAACCCCCCTGTCGTGGACAGGGCCATTTCTCACTAGAGCAGGGTGCTCAAAGCCCCATCCCACCTGACCTTGAACATTCCCAGTGATCTTTGGGCACCTGTCATAACCAGTATCTTCCTTATCTCCCATCTAAATCAACCCTCTCTCAGTTTTGAACAGTTGCTCCTTGTCCCATCACTATGAGCCTTATTCTAAAGTCTCACTCAGTCTTAATCCCTTTACATTTGAAAGGCTGCAAGAAGGTTTTTCTGAAGCCATCTCTTCGGGGGGAAAGACAAACTATTCCAAGTGTGGTTTGAAGACTTTCTGGTAGCAGTTAGAGCAGGCTGCAGGGCCTTGGTGAAGTGCATTTGGCTTAAGTCCAGAAGATGTGCTGTCACTGCACGGTGGGCTGTGTGTGATCAGGCAGGCCCCTAGATGTCAGCACTACCCTGTGAGCGACTCCCGAGTCTCAGAGAGTCACCCAGGTTGATGAGCTACCTGGATCTGTTCTTTGCAGGAAGCATATGAGGCTGGGCTGCAGCACTACAATGAGGATGAATACCTGCAGGCTGTGGCCAGGCTGGAGGAGTCACTCACAGAGGCACTGGCAGCACTGGAAGATTGTCGTGCCCTGTGTGAAGGACCTTGGGAAGATGAGGAGGAGGAGGAGGAGATGCAGCCTGGCCTGTTTGAAGCCATTGCAGGTAGCATTAGAGGCACAGAGGGTTGGGTGGGAGGGCCATGCTCCCCACACTGGACGTGCCCCATTTCCCAGTGCTCCTGTCTGGAAGAAGTGTGAGCTACTGGCTTTCTTGCTTCTCTCTGTTGCAGCCCATTACATTCAGGTGCTGAAGTGCAGACAGCAATGTGTCCTTGAAATTGCCACAAAGCCAGGGCGGATTTCTGCTACAGAGGATTTTATACCTTCTCATCTTGATTTACTGCAGTTTGCCTACAGTCAAAGTAAGCAGAGCCACAGCCATTGGGTTATGCTGTGACACCCCTAAAGTTTCCTTTTGCTCTTGACCTGGAGGGCAGCATGTCATGGGGAGAAGTGGCACACTGACTTAAACTCGAACCTCTCTCTTCCCACTTCTGCCACCCCACTCTTCTCAGAATCTCTCTTCTCTTGCTCAACCTTGTGGCCACCTTAGGAGAAGCCCCTTGTCCAATTCAGTTTCCTTGTGCACCTTCTTTCCAGAAGAGTGTGGCTGTTCCCACTACTGTCCTCCAACACTCTTCATTTCAAATCTGTGCTCCAACTATCTGCTGTGTATTTCATACCCTTCTTTTCAGGATGTGGTTCAAGACTGGACCCCCACTTCCTATCTAGAGTCTGAACATGCATCATCTCATCCCAATAGTGGTGTTCCTTTTGAGTCAGCCCTGCCTGCCCTCCCTGACCTAATGGCCTGTCATGACATTGGTCATCCTGTCACCCTGTCACTTGCACACATCCCTTCTTTTGGATACCTCTGCTCCTTTCCACAATGATCCAACTCTCTCTTATCTCCCCTGTCACACCATTGGGAAAACTTGCAACTCAAAGAAGCTTCCAGAGGCCTCAGTGTGTGTGTTGAGTGAGGGAAGTGGAAGCATCTTTCTTCAAAATTATATACTCATTTTTCCTCCATCTCCTCTGAACAAGATCCCAATAAGTATTGGAAGTGGGCTTGTTCTTCACGGAGCTCATTCCCTGTATTCTCTACCCATTGTTGGGTGGATGCCCAGCTAAGCAGTGGTTGATGTGCACTCATTATACAGCCTTCTACTGCTAGATCCTGACCACGGCGTTGGGTGTTGCTGGCCTGTACACCTTTCAGATCTTTCAGAGACTATTTATTCTGTTCTGTCCCCTCCCAAGTTGGGAACCAGGCGCTGGCTGCTGAATGTGCTGCTTCTTACTTGCTCTTCTACCCCACGGATGAGCCCATGTTGGAGAAAATGAACCAGTACCATGCAGAACTGGGAGAGGACACAGCTGTCACAGCCAGAGAGGTAGCTACAACCTCAGGTCTGTACTTTCTGACCCTCCCCTGCACCATATGACAGGATCACAGTCCAGGAGACAAAAAGGCAAACGTGTTTCACTACAGATGTGTGCCAAGCCCAGGAGTGAAGAAACTGGAGCCTGAGTTTACTTATAGGCTGTACCAGACAGGGTATCTTCAGGGCAGAACCTGGCTTGCATAGTGCACAGAAGTGTGTTGGAGCAGGTTTTTGCCTTGGGTAGAGATGGTGTTGTCTTTTGTGGGGCTTTTTTGACATCCTCTTTGCTTCTTTAGAGTATTCAACATTATGTGCAGAGATCTTTGATGGAGAAGAAGTTGATTTATTATGCTGTGGAGCATCTGGGAGGAACTTTTAATGACCCTGTAAGTAACAGTATCATCTCAATTTTCCTGCCTTGATTTCATCAAGACAGTTGCCAGAATTCACTGCAGTGACACGTGATCCAGAAAAGTTCAGATGATGATGAGAATGACCCTGAGGTCCTTATGAGGTGGATCTCTAAGGCAGAAGAGCCCACTGCTCCAGGGCTGAAGTTAGTTTGAACTTGCTGCTGCAACCATATGCATTAGTCTAATCTGGTTGGGCCAGAACCATTGATCTGATATTAACTGGAAAAGAGGGACAAGGAACTGGCTGTTTGACATGATCCAAGGTGGGAGAAATTTGTTGTGTGCTGCACCATCTGCATTTGTTTTCACAGGATCTTTGGACTCCAGATGAGCTGATTCCTGAAAACCTAAAGGAGAAACACAGGTAAGGTTGGCCAAGACAACTAGGACTGAAGTGTAAGTGTTGGAAATAGGGGCTGGGGTTGGACTGGCAAGGAACAGTAATACCTACTGAGGAATGTGCAACACAGGAACAGGAATGGTATGAAATGCTACCACAGAGGAAGGTCAGCCATAACTCTGTGTACTGACAGCCCTGGTCTCTGTTTTTTCCCTTCTTCCTGAGAGAGGATCAGGAGAAGCAAAAGCAGGAAACTCTGGATATGGAAGAGAGGGAGAAGAGGGGTAAGTACAAGAGCTTGAAGAAGGACTGCAGCCAGACAGGTTTAGCCAGGCTAAGTGCTGTCTTCCATCCCTGGACATCTGAATGCTAGCATAGGTGCAGACTGACTTGAATGGCTCAGTAAGTCTTCTCACTGTTTCTTTTCTCCCTCTCTCCCTGACGCATGTGTAATCTTGCAAAATCTCATTGTGTACATCTCTGGGATGGGAACTCAAAGAGCACTGTGGCAGAAGAAGCTGAGAGCAGTGGTGCCTGAATATTTGACAAGCCTGTGAACATGCAGTTCCCTGTTCAGTGTGGCAGAAGTGTCTACACCAAACCTGGTTCAGCTCCACCAGCCCAGCTTCAAACAACATTTTTCTGAAGGGCACAAGGACAGAGAAGGGGGGGAAATGGAAACTGAAAATGGACTGTTCAGCTTGGGCAAGTCTTTCCCTGAAAAACACAAGTCCAAATTGTTTGTGGCTGAATGGTATAGGCTGCAGTGCAGAGTCCTGTGTTCTTGCTTGTCCTCTGTTCTTATGTGTGGACATGTAGCTTCTTGCAGGGCCCTGTCTTGGAGGCTTTGCTTGAAGTGATCCCAAGAGGTTCTCTGCTGTGACACATGGAAAAGTAAATCATTCAGAGGGCCTGAGTACCTTGGCATTCCTGATCATCCAGAGGCTGGGGAGGAGGTCAAAAGATCACATCACCAGCTAATACCCATTGCTTCTCTTTGGGGCTGAAGAAACTAGAAAGATTTACTGGAGATAGTTCTGGGATAAGATGTGTAATTGAAAGGAGGATTGATGGAGGTGTTTACCTGCTTGTTCTCTCCAGAGCCTCACCCCAGTAGGCTGAACCTGTTCTGGTATTGAGATCTGCATTCAGTTTTCCCCAACTCCCTGCTGCTCTCCCAGCAAGCCCCAAGTTTCTGCTAGCTCCTGAAGCACTTGCTGTAGGCCAGCTGATGCTCTGGCTCCCCTGAAGCATGTGAGGGGTGTGAGTGACCCAGGTCTGCAAGGAATGGGCATCTCTGGGGAGCTGTTCTGTCTTCTCAGAGAGTGAAAAGTGTCTCTCCAATTACTTACCTTTTCTACCAGGACAGGCTGCAGGAGCTGGGATTGTTCAGTCTTGAAAAGAGAATACTTTGGGGGGACCTAATAGCTGCCTTCCAATACCTGAAGGGAACCTACAGGAAGGCTGGGGAGGGGCTTTTTACAAGAGCTTTGGCTGATAGGACAAGGGGAAATGTGTTTAAGTTGAAGGAGAATAGATTTAGATTAGATTTTAGGAAGAAATTCTTCAGTACGAGGGTGGCAAGACTTAGGAATCAATTGCCCAGAGATGCTGTGGCTGCCCCCTCCCTGGAGGTGTTCAAGGCCAGGTTGGACAGAGCCTTGTGTAGCCTGGGTCTAGTTGAGAGGTGTCCCTGCCCATGACAGGGAGGTTGGATTAGATGATCTCTAAGGTCCCTTCCAACCTAGGCCATTCTGTCATTCCATTCTATGATGATTCTTCTTATCCAGGCTGGGAGTTGGTGGCCGAAGGCTTGTTGTAAAAAACTTGCTGGTGACCATCTGTACTTGTCTCTCAACAGCTCCTTTGCTTTTTGAGGGCATTGTTGTCACAATGGATTCCCAACAGATGAATGGAACCCGGAGGGTTGTATTTGACAAAGTGCTGACAGAGTCTGAGTGTCAGGACCTTCTCCATCTGACAAAGGTGAGGCTGGCATCTTTCTAGATGGGTACTTTTCCTCCACAGCAGGTGGGCTTGTAGTGTTTCCATGGAGAAGAGATGGTAGCTTCATGTGTGCCATCTGTGCCCTTCTACTCCAGGCAGCAGGAGAAGCAGGAGATGGCTCCCGAGCCAGACGGTCACCTCACACCCCACATGAGAGGTTTGAAGGGTTAACCATCTTGAAGGCCATGCAGGTAACTGGCTCTGTGAGTCTGCTGCTTTCTTGCTCATCCAGAAAGAGTGTTTGGCACTCAAGTGTTTCTGAAGTGCACTCTGGATGGGGTCATGGGTGTGTTGTCTACCTCACATGTGGGGTCTCCCTTGGCCCTTTTCCTGCACATTCATGTTTGGGCACGTTGTATATGAAGGGTTTGCCAAGTTCTTTCTCTCTTGTGAGATGAGGTTTCAGGTTTGCTCCTCATCCCTACATTGTAGTCTTACAGACATACTTAGCTTAGAAATGGAGAATAAATGAAGGTGGAAAGAGCCTCTGGAGATCTGTAATCCAACCCTCTGCTCATAGCATGGCTAATTCCAAAGTTAGGTTCCATGCCTCAAGGCTTTGCACAGGCAAGCCCTGAATATCTCCCAAGTGTGGAGGTTCCTCAGTATCTGGGCTTCTGTTTCAGTTCTCTACCACTCTCTAGGGGGGAAGATACTTTTCTGTATATATAAGCAAAATTCCCTTTGCTGCAGCTTTCTGTTGCCTCTTGTCTTTCAGTTGTGTCCCTCTGAGAAGAGACTGGCTTCATCTCCTCTGTAAACCTCTTTTAGGTGACAGGAGGCTGCAGTTAGGCCCTGCTTTGGCATTCTCTTCTCTAGGCTGAAGAAACCCAGCTCCTTCAGCCTCTTTTTCTGAGTCATGTGCTCCAATACGACCCTGAGACCTTTCACTGAAGACTCTCTCCAGTATGCTAGTGACCCTTTGTGTACTGGGTACCCAAAATGATGCTGCCT
The DNA here is from genome assembly GCA_013401355.1 of Ceyx cyanopectus. Lineage (NCBI taxonomy): Eukaryota > Metazoa > Chordata > Aves > Coraciiformes > Alcedinidae > Ceyx > Ceyx cyanopectus. Next base: position 8,661 of record VYZU01014389.1, on the reverse strand, counting down.
TCCTGTGCTGAGTAGAAGGCAAGAATTGCTGTGCTGTGCAGGTGTACTCCTGACTTAAGATCACATGAGAAAACATGTTTGCTTTCCTACATATGTGACCACAGGACTATACACAGGTCTCTTCTTATATGCTGTGTACGTGTATTCTTTCTTAGGGTGTCTTTGTGTTGTGTAAGTATTGTAACAGGCTTGTTTTTCACTTGTAGCTTGCCCAGAATGGAAACGTGGACTGGAGAGATACCAAATTGCTTCTGCAGGCCAGTGAGAAATCACGGAGAATCATAGAATCTTATTTTACTCCTGGAAAGAAACTTTATTTCTCATTCACACACCTCGTGTGCCGCACAGCTGTAGAAGGTAAGGAATCTTTCACCCTCTTAGTCCCCATCTCCTGAGTCCCAGCTGTGTGCTCTCAGAAACACTTTTTGCTTTCCATTGGGTCACTTTTTCTCTGCCTTATTCTTGTTTGTAACATTCCAGAGGAACAGGAGGGTCGCATGGATCTTAGTCATCCTGTCCACGCTGATAATTGCCTCTTGGATCCTGAGGGGCAGGAGTGCTGGAGAGAACCACCTGCCTATGTATACAGAGACTACAGGTAAGAGAAGGACTTGCATTGGATCAGAATGTGTCCCTGGCCCCAGCAAAGGATGAGCTCAGCTTACAGAAACCAGGTGATGGGTTGTTGGCTCAAAGCCAGACAGGACTGTAGCATCACACAGAAGGCTGTGTCAGTGGCTCCAGAAGGAGGTGTGAAACACCTTCTCTGGACTGGAAACATCTGCCCTTTCTCCCTCCTCACAGGCAGCATTAACAGAGAGCAGAATGAGGCTGGAACAGTGATATCAGATTGTCCTGTGGGTCTGCCACAGTACTGCAATGCACTGCTAGTCCTAATTACAGTCTGTTTCTTCTAATCAGGTTCCATCTTTCACAGTCTTTTGTGCCTGACAGGAGAGGGAGACCCAAGCTCCATGGGTTTTCTTTGTCTGAGCAGTCAATGTACTTCAGTAACAGTTCCCTCCAGTCACCTCCCTCAGTGTTCACTGCCAATACTTTGTGTTGGGTTTTTCCATTCCATGTGAGAGGCTTTTTCCAGCCTGTGGCAGGTTTTGTTACTCTTCTGTGAAAGAGCCTAAAATATATTTTAAAGATGGTGACAGTTGTTACACATTGCAGCCAAACACAGTCATTTCACTGCAGTTGATTCCTCCTGTTTACTATTCCATTTCTGGGCACCTGGAAATCTCATTTGCCTTTTCTTGGAGCACTAGATGTACTCAGAGCAGAAATCTTCTCTAAGCAACCTATTGTAAGGATGTGGGACTTGGAGAGAATTCCAGACTTGAGTCCATTTCTCTTTTGATATAGATATACTGGTATAGTCAGATTGTAGATCTGATACCAGGCTCTATCATGTAACTGGTTAATTTTCTTTTCTGCATGCACTAAGGCTCTATTTGACCATTCTTCTGTTACCACAAAATTCCTTAACTCATAAGACATGGCTTTCTTTGCAGATACAGTCTCCTTTTCCAGGCTTTGGATTATTCCCAATCTTAAAACATAAGCAGTGTCAACCTAGGTCAGAACCAAGGTCTGTCTAGCCCAGGGCATTGTCACAACGGTGCCACAGATGCATTCTACTGAGGATTAAAAGCAAACCAAAACAGGAGCAGCATGCAGGGCTAACTCCCTGGCCTACTCTCCTAGCTTCCTATGGCCTGCAGCTCAGGGACTCCCCTGAGCTAGGCACTGATAAGTTTAACACTTTTAACTGGTTTACTTTTGAACATGTATTCCACACACCTCCTGTAACAAGGATTATGGGGAAGCACCTGAGAGGAAAGTGCTTCACTGCCCATATATTCTTTTTTTTTCTGCTTCTCTCTAGTGGCATTCTCTACCTCAATGATGACTTCCAAGGTGGGGGCCTTTTCTTCACTGAAATGGACACTGTGACTGTCACAGTAAGTTTGGGACTGTCAAAAAGAAGGAGAGGACTCAGGGTGAGACTTAGTCTGGGCAGGAGGAAACTAGATGGTTGTTGGATCCCACCACTCAAAAAACAATCCAGTGCTGGTGCTTTGGCAGATTTGAGACAGATAAGACAAATTGAGATAAATCTCTGAGAAGACCTTAGTTTGGTGGTAGCTGAGATGCTCCCAGCTCTTCCAGTCAGGGTGTCTATGACCTGTGTTGTCCCTTTGATTCTCTCTGTCCCTTGCTTGTCGACTGGTAGTGGATTCCTAGTGGTTTTCTACCAGCACACATTCCCAGAAGCATTGTGACCTTTGTAGAGTGTACCCCAGAGCAGGGAGCTGCTGGCTTCACTGTCCTCTCTCTCTCTCTCTTGGCAGGCTGAGGTGCATCCTAAGTGTGGGAGGCTGGTAGCCTTCAGCTCTGGCAAGGAGAACCCCCATGGGGTGTGGGCAGTGAGTCACGGCAGGCGCTGTGCCATTGCTCTGTGGTACACACACTCCCAGGAGCATGCTGAGCAGGTAAAGGAGGGGGCCATGCTGGAGAAATGGATGCAGGTTGCTCCAAGGTAGATTCAATCCCCCAAAGCTGTGGGCTTTCCCATGAGGCGAGGCCTATTGCAGCAGCTGGGGGTTGATCTTTGACACGGTACCTGGTAGAGGGGAAGACCCTGATGGCTCCTGCAAGACAGGATGGACTCTGGGGGGGTTGGCTGGATGTGGCAAAGACAAGATGTGTCTGGTTAGTCCCTGGGAGCAGACCCAAGACCCTAACAGGGGCGAGTTCACATCATCTCTCCCTCTGTGGCTGCAGGAACGGGTGAAGGCAGAGGAGCTGATGGAGAAGAATGTGACGGAGCAGGACCGGCCTGATGGAGAAGAACAACACAGGGCTGATCACAGCAGCAGATCCTCCTCAGAGGCTCCCATTCCCCACAGCAGAGCCAGATCCACGAGCTGGAGACACAAGTCTGACTCAGACAGGACGCAGCACCCCAAGGAGTTGCGGGCCAGAGATGAGTTCTGAGTACCCAGGGCCCCTGGGGCAGGACTGCCACACACCTACCATGGCCTGACAGGTCACAGTAGCACTGGGAAGACAGAGGCTTGGAGCAGTGTATTAGCATGCTAGAACCATAGTGATGGGGAGGGATGTAGCTTTCTTGTCTGTGATGTCCCAAGAGCTGGAAAATGAGAGCAGGGACAGAATATTAAAGTTGGTGACATCGGGCACTTTCTTCACTGCCTCACCAATGTGTTTGTGTCTCTCATGTAAGAAAGTGACATCCCACTGCACTCCTCTTCTTGGTCAGCCAGGGCCAAAGCTGAGAGGGGGAGGGAGGAGCCTGGGGTCTTTCAGCAAGGACTGTCTCACAGCTAGAAACTCTAAACAGAAGCCTCTGAATTTCCTAGGCAGCTGCAAACTCCAGAACCTTGCAGCTGATCTAAGAGAGGGAAGGTGAGGGACTGAATATATGGAGCAAAAGCAAAATGCTATACATAGATGTTGGTGGGAGTTTGAGTTCCTGCAGCAGGAGGGAGACATGCACACTTTTGCTGATGGAAAGTTAATTAACGTATGATGGAAGGAGATTTAAGTCCTCAGTGAAAGAATACAAAAGTATTTGTCCAGATGTCAGGTGCTTCCAATAAGGGAGAGGAGGAGAGGAAGTCCCTAGGAAGGCCTCTCTTCCTTTTTTTTTTTTTTTCTTTCCTTCTCCATGCACCAAATTGCCCTGGAAATACTTTGTTGATCATTTTCCACCATGCTACAATCTGCTGTCACTGCCCAGGGCATTAGTGTCTTGACATGGGATTATATATTGTAGCCAAACAAGAATTGAATGGGGTGGATATGGAGCATCAAAAAGAGCACTGACCCTTTTCCTGGGAAGCATTTGAGCCAGAGATCATTCTGTGGTCATGACACAGTCAGGCTTTGATGAGTGTTGTGTGTGGAGACCCCAACCACAGTTCAAATGGAAGAAGTCTGGCCAGGGCCAGTGGTGTAAGAGGTGAGTGGATGATCCACTTGTTGCTGTTAGCACAGGGCTCCAGCTTCATGGAAAGGGGATTCTTCAGTCATCTCAACGTGCAAGTTTGGGAAAACCTGCATCAGCAACTCTTTTTGCCTCCTGTCCTCCCCAGGGTCTCATTTTGATGACAGTTTGATGTGTGGCATTTCAGATTCCCTGGCAAGAGGTCCGTCACATCCCAGCACTGCTTTGTGTTAGGGTGCTGGATGAGGGTATGTTGATGGGGGGGGGGGGGGGGGGGAGGTGGGTAGTGTCCCCATCTCTGGCTTGCTTTGCTCAAAGGTGGCTTGGGTGATTAGACTGATGGCTTCCTGACGTCAGATGAGATCCGTTAAAAGGTATTTATCTCGGGCTTGGGCCAAAGCTGCGGGAGAGATTAAAAGAGATTGAGGCCAAGATAATCCCCTCGCAGCATCCCACTAAAGTGGCTGCCAAAAGACACGCCACCAAATCTTTTGCCACCCCTTGCCCCTGTGCCCATTTCTGGGTTTCTCATGAAGA